>CAJVSB020000238.1:0-68127 GCA_911865555.2 Thlaspi arvense
AATCATAAAGTTTTTAAAATAGATATATCATCAAAAGCAATGAAAAGAAAAACTTAATATATATGTGGTTCAAGGATGATCTAAATAGGCTATGCTATAAAAAGATGGACTATTTAAATACCTACCTTTTGAATTTATGAGCATGTTGATCAAAGGTCAAGTTTGTTTTGTTAATTTTCTATTTTGTTTAATATTTTTTTCTATGCTTTCAATATTTTAATAATATATATTAGCCATTTTTATTATTTAATAAAAATGACAATTGTTGCGTATATTGTTTAGTTGATACCAATTGCCTGCTGATCTTTCTTTTTTTTTTAAAGAAAAAAACTCAATTTGTTAATCGTTAACTTAATTATCCTTTGTAACGCTAATTTGTTAAAAGAAGAATTTTAAAAAATTACCATTATCACTCTTAAAGAAGATAATAATAAAATAAAGTATAACTATTTGAAATATTTTCAATCAGAAAACTTATTGGTTCTAAAACTATACTATCTTAAATTAGTATCAAAATTAGTATTTAATATTGATTAAACAATTATTGAGAATACTAATGTTATTAAGTTAGGAACCAATATCAATACACCTCTAAATCCATAAAAATTACACTAATAAATTTACTTATTTACTCCTTGGCCCACTTTGTAGAGTTGAGATTTCTTTATATGGCAACCTCCTAATTTTATTTCAGTCTTGTTTCCTCTTCAATTCTTGAGCTGCTTACAAGAGGCAGCCCTGCTTCCAGTGACAAGGCACCGAAAAAAAAAAAAAAGGAAAATAAAAAAAAACAAGCCAGCCGTGGGGAGTACAGGCAGAAGCACAAGGAGATAACCAACATTTGATATAGTTCTCCAAGTAATTAAAGATGCTTAATTACATACCATGACCCTTAGAATTATTTAATTCTTTATACATTTGAAACTATATTTTTACAGAGAAAATAAGAACATAAGGACTTTTAGCTTTCCTATTAGCAAAAAGTAACTTTAGAAAAAGTAGCTTTGAATAAAAAATTCTGTTTAGTATTCATGTACCAATGTCCAAAGCAGGTATATTTACAGAATATATAATTAATTTTATTGATTCAGTAGAAAATACGAGTTATATAATGAATTAAATTAATAATATATATTGAGTGGAATTATATAGTAATTAAATTAAAAAGCGCTTGAGGGCATTCCATTTGTATGCATTTGGAATTATCAGTAACCACTGTGTCACATGAAACTCCTCTTCGGCTGGAAATCTCACACCCTCAGACACAGCTCCATCGTCAGAACAAACTCTTACCGTCGGGTTTCTCTCAACCAGAACTTTCCCTGCAGTTTCCTTTAGCAGAACTTCCCTGTTGCTCTACCTGTAGCGGCCCTGAAGGAAGCACGCATAGCAGACACGCACAGAAGAAGAAAGCAAGAACAGAAGCAACACTCAGAAGAAACAAGAAGAAGATCTACGGGAAATCCTCTGAATCTTCCAATCAGTCTCTGGCTTCTCTTCTCGGAGCTTTATCTTCTTCTGTCTGGCTCAATTCCCTCTCAACACAGGATTCCTTGTCATCGCTGACCTTCCAAAGCCTTCATCTTCCTCCTATGGGGATCAATTATGTCCTCTCACGAACTTGATTTATTTTTTCTAAACTTTTAAGGTTTATTCATTTAATGAAACAAAAATTAAAAATTTAATCAGCCTAACAATATCGACACTGGTTGCGACCGGCTTGGATTAAATTATAATAGAATTTGGATATCCATAAACTTTGCTATAATCCTAATCCCAAAAGTCAGCAAATACAATCATTTAAAATATATTTACAAAGCCTCCAATCATAAAACCCAAACAATATTTTACATGACAAACAGCCCCTTAAATTACAAAAATTCCCACTAAGAAGCTCTTTTATTCATTTATTTGTTTCTGATTTGTCTTGTCCCATTGGGTTTGCCCACGTCATTTTCCCTTGTTCTTTCTTCTTTCCTTGCCTTTTCCTTTCTGTTTGCGTGGTGAACGGTGAACACGGTAGCGATTGGCGACAGCAATAGCAGAAGATTTGGCCCCGTATTGGGGTTGTTACAACTTGTACAGGTGGCATAATTAGAGATCACTAAGTTGCATAGTCGTGGCTTTCGATTAGTTTGGATGTGTACATAATTTTCCATAATGAGACTGTCCAAAAAAATAAATAAAGAAAATACAGAATCTGCCCAACTAGATCGCATAAGAGTATTGAAGTCATAGACACTATACAAAGTGAGCCAGACATCAACATCCCAATTTGGATAACAATACAGGAAGAAAAATTCAATTCGATATAGTACGCAAAAGAATAAATAAGCAAACTTATTATAGCTACATCCATAGATTTGGGGTGTGTTTTAAATGGAGAGTTGTTCTTATTATATTTGATTTGGTGGAGTGTCAGAAGGAGTGGAATAATGAAAACCATTACTGTTTGGCATGAAGATGTACTAGGTTGTAGGAAAAAGTGAAAGCACATCATGATATTTTGAAATATTGATATGTTTAAACAGATTTTTTAAATGATCTCCACAAGTTAAACTATTGATTTGACACTACATGCATGCAAAAAGATATGCAAGTTAGCTAGTACACGATTAATGAAAAAAATAAAGGTTGAAAGCAAGAGAGATTAAGTTATTAATAGGCATTCCCTCTAATCCAAATTTAGCAAGAAATTGGGCATGTTCTCTTAGTCTTGGAGAAACAAAGAAGGGAAGGATGAATGAAGGAAAAAAAATTTATGAAAGCAGATAACACGTCTTTAAATAGAGAAATACATACCCGTATTTATTACAGCAGAAGGGTTGATGTTATAAATGATTTTCAAATTCACCATTAGCTAACCATGTGAAATTATATGCAGGGAGAATACGAGAGAACGGATAATTTGAAAGGGCAAGATGATGGTGTTCATTGCTAACTGGATGGATGGCCGGCCTTCGCTTGCCCAAGACGTATTTATAATGCCCTGCAGATGCTGACATCGCACTAAGGCCATCATGTGCAGGCGCATTTTTGTTGTTCTACTTCAACAGCTTAACTTGAACTGGGACAAGGTTGTCCTGCTTTGTGTAATGAAACACTGTTGCCGACTTAATTTTAAAACATTAAATTCATTTTCAAATGTGAGTTTGGGGCCTGTTGACCAAGTGCTTGGCTTTTCATAAAAAAAAAAAAGTCAAAAAATAATTAAAGACAAAAAGGGAAGAATGATAGGTCAAGGTCTCTTTTCGAGTTGTATACAGAATTTCCAACCAGGAAATAGATGATGGAACACCCCACTCGGTTTTTTACGCGTTTATTTGAAGTTTACAAAAATTCTGCTAAGAGTTGGGGATGTGAAGTGTGAAATGGTAAATAATTTCAGACTCTTTCTTCACGAGGAATAATGACTTTTCTTCCCCTCTTTTTGTTTTCGGATGAGAATGACTTGAATATATAAACTTATTTCTACTCATTAATATTTGGTTTGAAACAAGAATTTTAAGGGAAAGAAAGGGACATTTAATATTTTTAAAAAATAAAATATTCAATTATAATATTGAATATTTTTTGTGCTTCATTTTCATTTAATTGTCCATAAAATAATTTTTTTAGTTTTTGGTTTATTTTTTAAATTTAAAAAGTAAAAAAATTAGTTTTTTGTATTTTATTTTCATTTTAATTGTACTTTTTAAGTTTAATAATATAAAACACGTGTCAATTTAAGCGACAACCAATATCAAATCAACCACTTTTGAAAGGTGTTTGCAATGGCTTAGGTGAAGTGTTTTTGCACCGACCAATGTACAAAATTACTTTTCTAGTGTTTGGAAATTAAATTTTAGTTTCAGCTCTCTATTTTTAAATTAACAAAGTAAAAGCAAAAGTTATTTTTTAAAGCTAGAAAGTGGGGTGCTTGCTTCAATGGCCCACTTATAATTAAAAGAAAATTGTTTTAAAATTATTTTGACCATTTTCTCTTAATATATTTCTTTTAATTCCTATATAAAAGAGGTAAAATAGTCATTTTATTTCAAAGGTTTTTCCACAATCAATTTTCAAAATTTATCTTCCAAATACTATTTTACTACTTTTCAAATTTTTTTACCTACTTTGTAAGTACTCTTTACTTCTAAATAAAATCAAATTCTACCTACTTTTATTTAGAATTTTACTAATTTTGTAAAAGCTTTTGCATACACCCTTCTAATCAGCAACACCCAGGGCAAAACCAACGAGTCCTGGGCCTACCATTCCCAGCCCCTTCCATTTTTTGTTCACAATAATCTTGGGAAGTCCCTGATCTCCCGAAGCAGGAAGCCAATGATGAGATGCGGCTATGACATCAAAACCCTTACAAGAAACTCTCGTTCAACCAACACATATATTTGATCCGTAATTTTCAATAAAAATATATTAGACAAAACAAAGTTTCATATTTTTTAAAAAGAGAGTTTTTAAATAAAACACTAATTTTGAAAATAAAATTTTCACAAAATATTAATATTTTATAAAATTATATATTTACATAATGTTAATTACTTTATCTTAATTTTCGAATTCAACAGGGGTGAGGAAGCAAAAGCTTCAAATTTTGTATTAGAAAAATTTTTATTAGTTCTTTAACATTTGTGCTGTTCATATAATGATACAGAATTATTTATCCCAATAATTTGTTAAATTTAAGCTTTCCTAAAAATTTCATAATTTAAATTATTCAATAAAGTGATTCAAAAAAATTTTATGTAGTAGTCTAGTATGTACAAGTCCATGATAAGGTGTGAAATGGGTTGGGGAAAAATGCAAAACGTGCAGGTGAGAGATCCGTTCAAAGAGTGAGGATCAATTTAGAAATCAAGAATAGAAAGAAGGCCAAGAGAAAAAAGAGAACAGATATATTTAATTGAAAGTGATTTGAGGATTCTCAATTTTTTCTTTTCATTAAATGGGAAAATTATCGAGGGTTGACTTGTTAAAATAAATTTCAGAGAATTAATATAAAAAATGTTAATCCAAAATGTCTAAAATGAAAAATATTGAGCTAAAAATCTCCCTTGACCTGCAACTTGGTCCCCTTCCCCACGTGCCGGCCCCTCACGCCCAGTTTTCAAGCGTGTTTGACGTTTCCAAAAATGCGTTAGAACAGTCGGGATGAGTAGTGTGAACACAAGTACAGCCCACCCTTTTTATGTTTAGTCAGAGAATTCAAGAGGAAAGTTCATTTGTCAATTTGTCCCAAGCATTTAAATTCATTGAATGATGCAAAGTCAGGTGGTGTGTGGGGAAGGGCATGGAAACAGTAGTGAGAATTTTATATAATTATATTTGATAAATATGTTAAAATGAGTATTTTATTAAATGATAGAATCTAAATTTTATTATTAAAATAATAAAATGTAGATTTTATTTCGTTAGTTAAATATAAAATTATTTTATTATTTTCTATATTTTAACAAGTTACAAAATTACTTTAGAATATTAAAAGTAAAAAATTGTTAAAAAAATTAAACATCATTTTATAAAATTTAAATAAGTACAAATATATATTATAATATTTTATTATGAAATTATTTGTTTTGAAATTTAATATTTAAGGTTAAATACAAATTTTTTAATTTTTCAAATTTTATTATATATATAATATATTAAAAATAAAAATTATTTAATTATTTCTAATAAAGGGTATTTTTATGTTTAAGCAATCATTTTGTTTCCTTTCCTATTTTCATTACAAAACATTAAACATAATGATATAATGATAATTTTTATTCTTTCAATATATACTAAATATATTTATGAGAATCTTGATTTTATTTTATTCTCATTCTTATTTACATTTCATCAAAAATCATTTCATCGTACTATACACCTCCTAATTCTCTTTGTTTATTATGAAATTTATTTAGGCAAGCAAAACATGAAGATGCGCCTAACAGATTTTTTTTATCATTGAATTTTCTTGTCCGTCTTGTATATCTTGTAGTTAAAAATGTTAATTAGTCATTGCTCATGTGACACCCCAAAGGGGGGTGAGTGTGTGTGACACCCTTAGGCAAATCCCACATCGACAAAACACGGGAGAGATCCTGGGCTTATTAGAGACTAGAGGCTACTACTGAACAACTTGGGCTTAAGCATTTTGAGCCAGTGGTTCAGGCTCAACAAGTTGCTAGGGCCAGTAGGCCGGTTCTTGGCCGGTTTCAAGGCACCAAAATGTAGATAATTAAATTACCTACATGATGAGTGGCTGGTTCAAGGCTAAACCGACCGGTTCAATGGTGAACCGGCCAGTCCAAGATTAAATAAATTAATAGAAAATTAGAAAACCACTGGTTTAAGCTATTTAAGGCCGGTTCAGGGCAAAGATTAATCGGTTCAATGATTCTAAGTCCGGTTCATTGACTTTTGTGGTTGGTTTTATACACTTTAAGACCGGTTCAATCGGTTTAAGACCGGTTCAAGGGGTTTTATGGAAAAATTAAGGGAATTAAGGCCGGTTCATTGGTTTTGAGACCGGTTTAATGGGTTCACTCCTGGTTCTGTGGGTTTTCTTACTGGTTCATTAAATATTGTGCTCGGTTCAATGTGTAGAAGATCCGGGTTAGTAGGATTTTGATCGGTTCGGGACTTTAAGATTCCCGAAACAACTTAAAACATAAAAATTAAAGAGAGGGTTGAATTTTTAAAAATAAATTAGTTTATATTTAATTTTGAGAAATATTATGTTCTAAAATAAGCATTTTGATTATTTTAGATTAAGTGGTTGAGTTTCGAGGAGCCGAACGGCCGAAGCTTGATTTGCGTGATTCTCGATTTCTGTGAGTAATATTATGTATTTATATGTTTAAAATGCTGTTTTACTTATTTAAATTTCCTGTTTTTATATAATTTGAAAATTTAATTCAGTTATTATCCAGTGGAAATTAAATTGCTAGAAAAGTTACGAGGGACGTATATGTCATTTTTTAATTTGTTAGAAAAACTTTTGAATTTCTGATTTCAAGTACTGGTACATGTTTAAGACTTTGAAAATTTGAAACTTTCTCTGATAAACTCTGATAAATAATTTTAAGGGAGTATCGTACTGTTAGAACACTGTAGCTAACGGCAGTAGGCGTTAGACTGGATGCATCCTGACCTGTATCCCCAGCTAGCAGGGGTGGTGCTAGACTATCACGTGTGGCTGACGTGGTAGGCCTGTTTATTGATTACCGGCAGACTTTGAGTCGCCGTCCTGATATCTGTGTATCGGCATACCATGAGTTGCCGTCCTGTTTCTGTTCAGTTCTCGGTGTCGAACTCCCTAACTTGTAAAATTGGAAAACTGTATTTTTATGCTAAAATACCGGATATATGTCACTCGTCATATAAATATGTACTATTATTCACTGGGTCAATAGACTCATTATTTTATTTTTCAGATTCAGGTTCGACTCTACCGACAAATCCTGCAGTGTGATAGGAGTCGATCGATTCTGTTTTCTACTTCAGTGATCGATTCTGTTTTCTGCTTCGGTTCTCGAGATTAGCAGTTAGTTTCTGTTTCCTTCAGTTGTATGGTTTTGTTATTCTAGTTGTTAGCTTTGTGATCACAGATAGGGTTTTCAATAAGAGTATTGTATTTTCAACAGTTTTGTATCAGACTTTGAATTCTGTATTAAGCTAAGTTTTTATTTTATCCTGTTAACAAATCTGATCATTTGAGGCTTGCGGGGTTTGGTTTATCCTAACTCTAGCGCCGGTCACGGACTCGACGACTGGGTCGTGACAAAAATGGTATCAGAGCCACTCCGCGTGCAACCTTGAACGATGGTGGGGCAAACCTCAGCGAGGACGCTGAGTGCCAAAAGGGGGGGTGTATGTGACACCCCAAAGGGGGTGAGTGTGTGTGACACCCTTAGGCAAATCCCACATCGACAAAACACGGGAGAGATCCTGGGCTTATTAGAGACTAGAGGCTACTACTGAACAACTTGGGCTTAAGCATTTTGGGCCAGTGGTTCAGGCTCAACAAGTTGCTAGGGCCAGTAGTATTCGGGTCGTTACAGCTCTACAAAAAGATTTTTAACCAAGAAATTCTATAGTTAAATTAATCATACAATAAAGCAGAATACATAGCCAGTTGTAAGGTACTCAAATTCAAAAAATAAAAATAAGTATTATTAACAATTTCTCTCTTCTTGTAACATTTTCATTTGAATGTCAAAAAAAGAGAGAAGAATAAACACAAATCCAAAAAGGTCTAATAAAATAGTAAAATTAGATTCTTAAAAAATTAATTTTTAACTTTTTTTCTGAAATTTTTAAACAAATTCAAATTACAAAAAAATAAAAAAAAGTACACTCGCCGGAAGGATGAACGAGGATAATCAACTTGTACGCGTTGAAGTTCGAATAAGCAAAAAAGTGAGTGGGTGATGTGATACTCAAAAAAGGAATTTTATCTAAATTTATTTTGTAAATTTAATTTTTATACCAGCTATCATTTTTAATTCTATTTTTATGAGAAAAAAGTAATACGTCATATAAAAATTAAAATACAAAAGGTTTCAAATATTAAAATAGTATCATATGTGAGAGATATTTTTTTTGTTTAATTTAAGTAAATTCAGAAAAATAAAGTTATATAAATTTTAAATTAAATATTAAGAAAGTAAATTTAGTTAAAGATTTTGATTATTTGATACTATATCTAAGCGAGTGTTTGAAAACAAAATATAAAAATTAAATTAAATTGGGTTTATTTTGAAATTTTTTTAAACACTGCTAGCCAATTTTAGTCAAAGAATTAGACTTTTTTTAAGGATAAGAATAGGATTAAGTATAATTAAAATAAATTAAGAAAAAAAAAAGTGTTTTTCTAATCTTAAAATAAAAAGGACAAGCCAGCCATAGAGAGAGCAATGAGAAGCACAAAGAGATCACCAACATTTAATAGTTGTTTAAGTAATTAAAGATTCTTGATTACATGTGATGCCACTTAGAACTATTCTATTTTTTCGCACATTTTTAGCCATATTTTTACAGAGAAAATAAGAATAAAAAAGGACTTCTAGCTGTTCTACTAGAAAAAGCAACTTTCAATAGAAATTTCGGATTGGTATTCATCCATCAATGTCCAAATAAACAGGTGAGATGATTAGCTCTTATTTATAGAAATTATAATTCAAAAGAAAGAGGGATACAAGCAGAAAAGATTAT
This sequence comes from Thlaspi arvense, assembly GCA_911865555.2. Classification (NCBI taxonomy): domain Eukaryota; kingdom Viridiplantae; phylum Streptophyta; class Magnoliopsida; order Brassicales; family Brassicaceae; genus Thlaspi; species Thlaspi arvense. The sequence continues at coordinate 9,205 of CAJVSB020000238.1, forward strand.
AAATGACACGGACTTGGGAAGGCTAGGGCAGGTTTTGGAATTTCAACCCACCCGTCCACCTCGTTCGACCAGGAATAATTTAAACAACTAAGAAGAAAATAGAGAGAATTATGCCTGGGCTGGAAGCCCGGAGAAAGTCGAGCAGTTGGGCTTAGGCCCATGTAAAATGGGGAATGACAAACACTATAAGAAAATGGTGTATTAGCGACGCAATTTATCGACACAAGATATTTTCATAGGAATACAGATAATATTTCCTACGTATCAACTGCATTGGTAAATTATCGACGCAAAATCGACGCAAAACTTCGTCGAAAAAATTACCAACGAAAAAATTCGTCGGTAATAATTACTCATATATTACCGACGCAAACCGTGCGTCAGTAAGAAATAAAAAAAAGAAAAAAAAATAAGTGGGGTGCTTCGCTTCAATGGCCCACTTATAATTAAAAGAAAATTGTTTTAAAATTATTTTGACCATTTTCTCCTAATATATTTCTTTTAATTCTTATATAAAAGAGGTAAAATAGTCATTTTACTTCAAAGGTTTTTCACAATCAATTTTTAAAATTTATCTTTCATATACTATTTTATTACTTTTCAAATTTTTTTACCTACTTTGCAAGTACTCTTTACTTCTAAATAAAATCAAATTCTACCTACTTTTATTTGGAATATTACAAATTTTGTAAAAGCTTTTGCATACACCCCTCTAATCAGCAACACCCAGCGCAAAACCAACGAGTCCTGGGCCTACCATTCCCAGCCCCTTCCATTTTTGGTTCACAATAATCTTAGGAAGTCCCTGATCTCCCGAAGCAGGAAGCCAATGATGAGATGCGGCTATGACATCAAAACCCTTACAAGAAACTCTCGTTCAACCAACACATATATTTGATCCGTAATTTTCAATAAAAATATATTAGACAAAACAAAGTTTCATATTTTTTAAAAAGAGAGTTTTTAAATAAAACACTAATTTTGAAAATAAAATTTTCACAAAATATTAATATTTTATAAAATTATATATTTACATAATGTTAATTACTTTATCTTGATTTTCGAATTCAACAGTGGTGAGGAAGCAAAAGCTTCAAATTTTGTATTAGAAAAATATTTTATTAGTTCTTTAACATTTGTGCTGTTCATATAATGATACAGAATTATTTATCCCAATAATTTGTTAAATTTAAGCTTTCCTAAATATTTCATAATTTAAATTATTCAATGAAGTGATTCAAAAACTTTTTATGTACTAGTCTAGTATGTACAGGTCCATGATAAAGTGTGCAATGGGTTGAGGAAAAAAGCAAAACGTGCAGGTGAGAGATCCGTTCAAGGGGTGAGGGTCAATTTAGAAATCGGGAATAGAAAGAAGGCCAAGAGAAAAAAGAGAGGAGATATATCTAATCGAAAGCGATCTGAAGATTCTCAATTTTGTCTTTTCATTAAATGGGAAAATTATCAAGGGGTTAACTTGTTAAAATAAATTTTCAGAGGATTAGTATAAAAAATGTTAATCCAAAATGTCTAAAATGAAAAATATTGAGCTAAAAATCTCCCTTGACCTGCAACCTGGTCCCCTCCCCACGTGCCGGCCCCTGACGCCTAGTTTTTAAGCGTGTTTTAAGTTTCCAAAAATGCGTTAGAACAGTTGGGATGAGTAGTGTGAACATAAGTACGGCCTACCTTTTTGATGTTTAATCAGAGAATGCAAGAGGAAAGTTCATTGGTCAATTTGTCTCAATTATTTAAATTCATGGAATGATGCAGAGTAAGGTGGTGTGTGGGGAAAGGTAAGGAAATAGTAGTGGAAATTTTATATAATTATATTTGATAAGTATATTAAAATAAATATTTTACTAAATGATAGAATTTGGACCCTATTATTAAAGTGACAGAACGCAAATTCTATTTCATTAGTCAAATATAAAATTATTTTATTATTTTCTATATTTTTAACAAGTTACAAAATTGTTCTAGATACCAAAAGTCAAAAATTGTTAAAAAAATTAAACATCATTTTATAAGATTTCAATAATTACAAATATATATTATAATATTTTATTATGAAATTATTTGTTTTGAAATTTAATATTTAAGGTTAAATATAAATTTTTTAATTTTTCAAATTTTATTATATCTATAATATATTAAAAATAAAAGTTATTTAACTATTTTTAATAAAGGGTATTTTTATGTTTAAGCAATCATTTTGTTTCATTTTCTATTTTTATTACAAAACACTAAATATAATGATAGAATGATAATTTTTATTCTTTCAGTGTATATTAAATATATTTATGAGAATCTTAATTTTATTTTATTCTCATTCTTATTTACATTCCATCAACAATCATTTTATCGTACTATAAACCTCATAATTCTCTTTTTAATTATGAAATTTATTTAGGCAAGCCAAACGTGAAGATGCGCCTAACAGATTTTTTTTATCATTGAATTTTCTTGTCCGTCTTGTAGATCTTGTAGTTAAATGTGTTAATTAATCGTTGCTCCACAAAAGATTTTTAACCAAGAAATTCCATAGTTAAATTAATCATACAATAAAGCAGAATACATAGCCAGTTGTAAGGTAGTGAAATTCAAAAAATAAAAATAAGTATTATTAACAATTTCTCTCTTCTTATAACCTTTTCATTTGAATGTCAAAAAAAGAGAGAAGAATAGACACAAATCCAAAAAAGTCTAATAAAATAGTAAAATTAGATTCTTAAAAAATTAAATTTTATTTTTTCTGAATTTTTTAATTTTTTGTATAAATTCAAATTACAAAAAAATTAAAATAAAGTAAAAACCATAAATGCAAACATTAACTTTTTAAGTGCAACAACCACATGACAATTGAATTTTATAAATTGAATATAGGAATCAATTATATCCTCTCAAGAACTTGATTTATTTCTTTCCAAAAATTTAAATTTTATTATTTTAATGAGGAAAAAATTTACATTTGATAGAAAAATTCAGTATTTAATATTGGATTGGAGGGCAAGAGCCATGAGGCATGTCCGATCTCCCTTAGCCCATCATTTATCCAACTATAAATAAAAAAAAATCACAGGAAATAAAATCGGTGCTAAAACAAAAAAAAGGCCCATAAATATCACCCATAGCTATAGCATTTATTTACACAAAAAAAAAGAAGGAAGAAAAATTATAAAAAAAGAAAGTTAAAGAAACAAACTAACGCTCCTGTTGGACGATGACATGGAAAGTACACTCGCTAGAAGGATGAACAAGTAGGATAATCAACTTGTACACTTTGAAGTTCCAATAAGCAAAAAAGTGAGTGTGTGATGTGATACTCAAAAAAGGAATTTTATCTAAATTTATTTTTTAAATTTAATTTTTTATCCCAGCTATCATTTTTAATTCTATTTTTATGAGAAAAAAGCAGTACGTCATATAAAAATAAAGTGACAAAAGGTTTCAAGTATCAAAGTAGTATCATATGTGAGAGATATTTTCTTTGTTTAATTTAAGTAAATTTAGAAAAATAAAATTATATAAATTTTAAATTAAATATTAAGAAAGTAAATTTTGATAAAGATTTTGATTATTTGATACTATATCTAAGCAAGTGTTTGAAAACAAAATATAGAAATTAAATTAAATTGAATTATTTTGAACTTTTCTTCAATGCTGTTAGTCAATTTTAGTTAAAGGATTAGAATTTTTTTAAGGATAATAATAGAATTGTGTATAATTGAAATAAATTTAGAAAAAAAAGTGTTTTTCTAATCTCAAAATAAAAAAGACAAGCCAGCCATAGAGAGAGCAATGAGAAGCACAAGGAGATAACCAACATTTAATAGTTGTTTACGTAATTAAAGATTCTTGATTACATGCGTTGCCACTTAGAACTATTCTATTATTTCGTGCATTTTAACCATATTTTTACACAGAAAATAAGAATAAAAAAGGACTTCTAGCTGTTCTACTAGAAAAAGCAACTTTCAATAGAAATTTTTGATTGGTATTCATCCATCAATGTCCAAATAAACAGGTGAGATGATTAGCTCTTATTTATAGAACTTATCATTCAAAAGAAAGAGGGATACAAGCGGAAAAGATTATAAATGACATGGACTTGGGAAGGCTCGGGCAGCTTTTGGAATTTCAACCCACCCGTCCACCTCGTTCGACCTAGAATAATTTAAACAACTAAGAGAGTGTTCGGATGGGAAGATAGGATATATAGTAATAGGATAAAACTAAATAAATTTGTCTATATTAAAATAGTTTTATCACATGTTCGGTTCAATAGATAACAAATAGGATAAAATTTTTGACCAGTAAGATAAAATTTTGAATTTATCAAAAAAACTCTCTATTAATAATATGTGTTTAAAAAAAACACAAGACCTCCGATTTCAAGGGCTTACCTCTGATTTGGACAAGATCGAATAGATTTTGGCCAAACAGACTCACAGGGAATCGAATGCTTTGACTTCTAACGGCGGGTTTGGTGGGGGGCAACGTCGACTGTGAGGAAAGAACCGGTCAAAAGTGTGGTGGGGAGGAGGTGAACGGGCCAGATATTCCAGAAGATGAGTTTCGCCGAGCTTTTCGATTGAGCAAATCAACCTTCCAGATGATCTGTGCTGAGCTCGAATCGGCAATGACCAAAAAGGACACAATGCTCCGGCTAGCCATGCCTGTTCGCCAGCAGGTTGTGGTTTGCATATGGTGGCTTGCCACAAGGGAACCACTCTGCCTCGTCTCAAAACAGTTCGGCCTCAACATTTTCACTTGCCACAAGCTCGTCCTCGAGGTTTGCTCTGCCATAAATGTAGTCCTCATGCCCAAATTCCTCCAGTGACCTGACGACACCCAGTTGAACCAAACCAATCGGCTATCACGATGCCGAAACTGCAACCAAAACTACAAGCAAAGCCAAAATAGCTATCGTGGTCGTCATCAAAAGTAGAGCCAAAACTGCAGCCAGAGATCAACAGGAGGAGGAAGACTAGTTTCACGTGTAATCCGAACAGGAGGGAGTGAGAGTAATTTCGACATTGTATAAGGGCATTTATGTCCGAAAGCAAAAAATTTAAATGCTAATAAAATTTATCCAACCCAGCTGGTTTGATATATTATCCACCTCCTACTAATATGTATCCTTTCTCACGATTCGTTATATGTCATCCAAACGTATGATAAGATAAGATAAGTTTATCTTATCTTATTTTATCATGCAAACCGAATGCCCCTAAGAAGAAAATAGAGAGAATTATGCCTGGGCTGGAAGCTAGGAGAAAGTCGAGCAGTTGGGCTTAGGCCCATGGAAAATGGGGAATGACAAAAACGGTTTCCTTTGCCTATTTCTTGGTAACTTCCTGCAGGATCTTCCCCTTCAAACGATCAACGACATCCAAGCCAACATAAAATAATATTATTTATTATAAAGAATCCAATTCTCATTTGGTAAAGTCAAGTACATCGACTGAAATATATTAGACATATGTTTGCTCCATTCACTCGCTTGCCCAAGGGCCGATTTTCGACTTGGTGTCGCTCGTTTGCAGGTAAAGTCAAGTACATTGAGTGAAATATATTAGACATATGTTTGCTCCCTTCACTCGTTTGGCCAAGGGCCGATTTTCGGCTTGGCGTCGCTCGTTTGCAGGTAAAGTCAAGTACATTGGCTGAAATACATTTGACATATGTTTGCTCCACAGATGCCCTATAAATCTTGGTGTAGGAAACGATGTTCATTCACGTCCGTCTTCCCCTTCCAAATTCTCTTATTCTCTTTGCCTCATATCTTCTTTCATATAGCAATTAGTTAATGATGGCTCTGCAAAGTACATGGAAAAATTTCATTGATCAAATCAACACCGGAATCTTCACTATGGCTTTATACCTCTCTCTTGCTCAGCACGTCGCCTCCTTTCACAAAGTGCTTACCTTCCTTACTCCTTTTCTCTTCACCTTTTTGTTAATCAAACATCATGGGAACGATAACACCACTGCTTTCCAAGAACATCCCAAATCTATGAATTGTGTTGTAGTAAGTTCCCTTATTTATTCCTTAGTATATTATATTCAACTTAACTTCTCTTCCTTTCAATACTTTTTAATTATTATCGTTCAATTTGGAATGTTGATTTTGATTCACTTGGTTTAATATCTTTAATTTCAATATTATTATCATATGATTTACTTGAATATTTTTTATATTCTTTATATATCTTTTTCTAGATAATCTTATTTTTATATTATCCAATCATAAAGGTTTTTAGGTGGATATATTATCAAATGCGATGAAAAGAAAGATTTGATGTATATGTCACTAAAATATGATCAAAATAGGCCATGCCAGGGAAAGATCAGAAGGGACTATTTGAATGCCTATTTTGTGGATTTATAGATATGTTGGACAATGGGTCAAGTGTGTTTTTGCTAATTTTATGTTTTGTTTGGTAATTTGTTTTCCGTGCTTGTAATATTTTAGTAATATAGTCAACCGTTATTATTATTCAATAAAAAGTGACAAATTATTGTGTATTTTGTTTAATTGATACTATTTGCCTGTTGATCTTATTTTTTGTAAAAAAAAAAAAAAAAAAAAAGCTTAATTCACTAGCCACTGACTCAATTATCCCTTGCAACCCTAATTTGTTAAAAAAAGAAAAGAATAAAAAAATTACTGCTGACGCTCTCTAAGATAATAATAATAAAATAAAATAAGGTATAACTATTCCGAACATTTCCAAAATAGATAAATATTGCAATAATAAGTTTTCCTAATATTTTGATAAAGAATACTAAGAACTGCCTTTGATTTTGTTCAAAAATAAAAAAATAAAAAAATTGTAATAATAAAGAACAAGAGGCAGCCCTGTTTGTTTCCAGTGATAAGGCACCCAAAAAAGAAAAAATGAAAGGGCAAGACAGCCTTAGAGAGTACAGACAGAAGTGAAAAAGTTCATTATTTTAAATCTAGTGCTGTTGAAATACTTGACTTGGTTAGAAAATCGGCACAAGAATTAGAGCTTATGCCTAACATGAGTAATCGCCTACTAGTAAAATTCAAGAAGGTATTGAATTCTAAAGATAATAAGAGCAATCTCCGTATTTATACTCCTATCCCATTATTTAAAATCTATCTCAAGAGTGACTCTCCTAGTACTCAGACTCCAAGTTATTAAGGGCATTCCAAATACCCAAGTTTTTGCTAGGAGATTTTTCTTGTAATATTTTCAGTATTTTCACTTTTTTTCTTTTTATTTCTTTAATATTTTGGTGTAGTTCGTTAACTAGGAGGGAGGGGGGAGGGGGGAGGGAGAGAGGATTTCCTATTTTCCCTTGAGAAAGAGGACACGTCGCCTCCAGATAAACGATTTTTTCCTATGATAAAAGGATTGTCGTGCCGCAGAAAATTAAAGTGTGTTAAAGGATATTCTAAAATTTTAAATTAATTTAAGTGACAAAATATTTGTCCCAAACATTTGGGTCATTAATTTTCAAATTGACCCTCCGGTAATTAGGCTTTCTACCTTGGTAATTTTTCCTTAGATATTATCATATGCACGTTACATTAAATTAAAAGAAATAAGAACCAAATAAAAGTTCACCTGAGGTAGTAAATTTCTATTTTTCTGTTTTTCCTTTAAATTATTAATCTAGGGTTTCTGAGTTCTCATTGGTGCGCTTTAAAAAAAAAGAAAAGAAAAAAAAACTACCACTAAAAGTTTATATATGGTGTTGTGTACGAAGAAAATTTTCATCCCCTTCAAAATCTCAATATATAATCTGTGTTCCATAATTTCTTAACTATTATGTAATTTTGAGAACATTATTAGTGCTGCCTTCATAAATTAAACATCTTATCGCTAGTCATTTACCAAAATTAGCCCCACTAATGCTTTCATGCTCTTCTCATTTATTTTTCATTAGGCTAAAATGTACTCTTCTTTCTCCAAATTTAAATAAATAATAGTTAATTCTATTCTTGTTATAAAAAAATACTTTTTTTTGAACTATTGACTAATAGTTACCTAATAGTTTTATTGAAAAAGTATAAGACTAACCTAATTTTATATATTTTGATTACCCATCTGATTAAAAATTAAATATTATTTGATTTACTTAAAAATTACTTTTAAATTTCTTAATTTTAATTTTTAAAAATAATAAAAAAAAACTAAATTTTGATAACTTAATTCTATTATTCTTTAATTTTGAAATAAATTTTATTTTATTATTTTTTAATTTAATTTAAATGTTGAAATAAGAATAGTCTTAGTGTTATTTAAGTTAAAAAAAGAGCTAAGTATAATTTAAACTAAAAAGGTTAAATATAATTAAAATACTATAAAATAAAAATTTTAAAATTAAAAATTTTTTATTGTTAAAAAATTTTAATTTAAAAATTAAAAATAAAAATTTTAAAATTTAAAAATAAATCAAAAAATATTTTAATTTTTAATTAGATGAATAACTTAATCAAGTAAAATTAGGTTGCTATTACTTATTTTTTAATAAAATTATTAAATAATTATTAGTTAATAATTAATTAAAAGTAAAAAATATATTTTTTATTAAAGAATAAAATTAAATATTATTTGGATACATTTAAAAGTAGCGTAGTGTTTTTTATCATTCCTATTAAGATAACGGGTGTTTGTACAGTCAACCAACATCCACCGGCTTTCCAGATAAATTAATAATTATTAATTTGAATCCACAGCCATATATTTTTTTTCAAAACCCTTACAAGAAACTCATTTAGCCATCACATATATTTGATCCGTAATTTCTAATAAAAATATTATAGACAAAACAAAGTTTCATATTTTCGAAAAAGAGAATTTTCAAGTAAAACATAATTTATGAAAATAAAATTTTCACAAAATATCAATATTTTATAAAATTGTATAGCTACATAAAGTTAATTAATTCAAATAAATTTCTGAATTAACGATGGCGAGGAAGCAAAAGCTTCAAATTTCATGTCAAAAAAATATTTTATTAGTTCTTTAACGTTTGTGTTGTTCATATAATGATACGAGAATCATTTATCTTAATAATTTATTAAATTTAAATTATTCTTAAAAATTTTATAATTAAATTATTCAATAATGTGATTCAAAAATGTTTTGTACTAGTCTAACATGTACAAGTCTATGATAAGGTTTCATATAATGATACGAGAATCATTTATCTTAATAATTTATTAAATTTAAATTATTCTTAAAAATTTTATAATTAAATTATTCAATAATGTGATTCAAAAATGTTTTGTACTAGTCTAACATGTACAAGTCTATGATAAGGTTTGAGATGGGTGGGTGAAAAAGCAAAACATGGAGGTAAGAGATTGGTCCAAAAGGGCAACAATCAATTTAGGACAGCGGAGTAGGAAGAAGGCCAAGAGAAAAAAGAGAATGGCAATGTTATATTGGGAGTCGATAGCAATTTTAGGAATCTCAATTTAGTCTTTCCATTAAATGGCAAGATTATTAAGGGGTTGGCTCGTTAAAATAGTTTTTTAGAGTGTAAATATAAAAAATGTTCATCCAAAATGTTTAAAATAAAAATATTGGTCTAAAAGATTAATTTTTTTTCTCTAAAATACTTTCCAGTTGCCAACCCAAATCTCACATCGCCTGCAACTTGGTTCCGCATCCCCCCCCCCCCCCCCCGGTGCGTGCCGACAAAACCCCATCGCCTCCTTGGTGCCTGCAACCCCATCAACGCCATCTTCTTACTTGTAAAAATATAGATAAGTGTTTATAAAAATATAGATATAAACTTATGAAAACATAGATACATGTTTGGAAAATTACATATGGATGATTGTAAAAACACTTATACAAATTTATAAAAACATAGATAGGTTTTTGTAGAATTACAAATAGGTGAATGTATAAAAGCACGGATATAAGCATGTAAAATTTTAAATAATTACTTTTAAAAATACATTTGCATGTTTGTAAAAATATAAATGTAAGTTTGTAAAAATATAGATAAATATTTGTAATTTACAAATGAGTGTATATGTAAAAATACAGATACAAGCTTGTTAGAACACATATGGATGCTTGTAAAATTATACGTGAACATAAGAATGAGATTTATAGAGGATGAGGATGAGGAGTCATCGGGGGTTGTGGGAAGGGGAAAAGCTACATGGAAGGTGGGGGAGGGTAGGTGTCACGATCCAGAAGTCAGATCCGTGACCAGTACTAGGGTTAAGATAAACTCCAACCCCGCAAACCTTTCGTATGCAGAAGCTATTAAATAGTTTAAGAGCAATAAAGTCAAGTGTAACATAAAGTCTAAAATATAATGTAATATCCCAAAAAATTTTGGGGTTTATTTAAGATTTTAGAAACAAAAAAGGGTCCCAGTGGAATAAATCACAAATAACTTAGGACTAAATCACGTGTAATAAGGAATTGAGGGACTGAATTGAAAATTCCTAAAATCTGGATTTGATCACCGTCCTTATTTTCTTATCCGAAACCCTAATGTAATCCTATTAAATCCTTTAGATTTACGCGATTTGATCTCAAACTAAGTACATAATCATTTGGATTTGATCACCATCCATGTTTCCTTACTTGAAACCCTAATTACAATCCAATCAAATCTTTAAAATTTACGTGATTTGATCTCAAATTAAGCATACAATCATGTCAATATAATCCATTAGAACAAGATTTCTTGTTTAATTTCACCTAATTGCCTTAGGTTTTGAGAAAAATTGTCAAGATACAATCACCAATTTCTGTCATCTTCTCCACCGCTGTTGCAAGTATTACTGTCATTTTTAGTTTTGATTTTGTTAATGAAGGCAAAGTAGTCATCTTGAGTTTTTTTAGTGTTAGAAGCCATCATTGCAGACTTGGAAGTTTGCCTTGGTGCGGGATTTTATTAATGAAAGACGTAGGAAGACAACCCCGTTAATCAAGTATGAATCCTGTTTGGGTTTAAATTTTTTGATTCAATTACAGTTATGTGGAAATGGGTTAGGTGTTGAATTGTGATATAAACCCCATATTGGTTCCAAATCTTGATGATGGTCCTGAGTTTTGGTTAAAAAGTTTTAGGATGATTTTAGAATTATATGTCCAAATCTAATGAAACTAGAATTGTAATTGAGAAAATAGGTTTTGGATTTGTTTTGGTTATGATATTAGACCCAAGGGATTGAGTAATAAATATGGATCTGGATTTAGATTTGAGTTTTAAATCTAGTTTTTGTGTAAGGACTTATATTTTGAATCTGGATAGTGAATTGGATTCTGGATCTGGATCTCAAGATTTGAACTTGATTTTAAATTTAGATTTTATATATGGATTTAAATAGTGGATCTGAATCAATGGATTCAGATTGGATTCCAAATAAGGACTTGGATATTTATAATAACAACTATAACAACAACAACAACAACAACAACAACAATATAATATATTGAAATTAGGCTTATATTAGTATTCTACTTTTGGAACTAATGGGTTGGATTTGGATTTCTAGATTTAGATTGAGTCCCTAGATTTGGACTCCGGATTTTGGGATCGAAGTATAAAACAAGATTTCTCTATAAGAAAAGTAAATAAATAAATATAAAAATATTAAATCTAAATTTGGGTTTTGAACCGAGAGATCTAAATTTGGTTTTGAATTTGGATTATCTCAACCAAACGAATTTGACTAAGAGTTTCTAGAATGAATCAAACTCTTAAGTACTTCACGATTCTAATTTGGAAATATTATCGCCTTATAGTTTTAAATTTCTTAGAAGTTCCTTGTTGAGCCTATACTACAAAAGATCATACCATTTGATTCCAATATGTTTTGTGAGTAATAATGCGTATTTATGAATATTTACTGTTTTCTATATATGTTATAAATTTTGATTTTTCATTATATATTTGATTTCTAAAAATTGAATTAAATTCTGTTATAAAAGCATAACAAGGGACATGTATGTAATTTCTGAAATTATTTGGAAAAGCTATATGTTATTTATGTTTGATTCTGCTATATCTGTAAATGAAAAATTTTGTTAAATTGTTCTGTTATTTCTGAAAAACTGTTTTTAAGAGAGTTTCAGAATTTAGAACACTATAGCTAATGGCAGTAAGTGTTAGACTAGGTACCTTGACTTGCATATCTGTATACCAGCAAATTAAGGTGTTGCCATTTCATTTCACAACAGACTAAGTGTCGCCATTCTATTTTCTGGTAGACTATGAGTTACCAATCTGATTTTTAATATATGCTATATTCTGAATTACAAACTCTCTAAATTTTGAATGTTTGTTAAAATCTATTTTCAGTAAATTATCTATTATATTTGTATACTTGTCTCATGTTCTCATAAATACACATTATTCACTGGGTTTGTAGACTTACCTTTATATTTTTTCAGATTAAAGTACATTAGTCCAACAGAACCTCTACTTGAGAGAAGTTCATTATTTCTACAATCTTTTGCTTTTGGATTGAAAAAGTTAATTAGTTGGTTTTTTATTAAGCTTTGTATTCCTGAGTTCTTAGAAGCTCCATTTGACTACAGACAGGTTTTTCCGTTGATGTGTTGACAAATTGGTTATTATTGAATTAAATTTTGTTTCATCTTATATCGGTTTTAGTTTAGTTATTTTTAAGTTTTCTGTTAAGCTTGTGGGATTGGAATTTATTCTAACTTTAGGGCCCGTCACAGGTCCAATTTCTGCGTCGTGACATATTAAAATGTCTTTACATCGAAAAAACCTGTTTGGTCTGTGATCAACAGAGCTAACTAAAACAAACTAACAAAATCAAGTAGAAATGGAGAACAAGGATTAACTACTGCGATTTGGAATCAAAGAATCAGGAACAACGGACCCCTTTCAAGTAGTAGGATTCGTCGAGTGAGCAAAACCTAAATTTGAAAAATAAAAGAATAAGTTTATCAACCTAGTAAATAATAATATGCATTTATATGAATAAGAGACATATATTATATAATTTTTATCATAAAACAGGATTCTTCAGATTACACAAGCTTGGGGAGTACGTAACATAAAACGTAACAGGAAACAGGATGGCGAACTCATGGTCTGCCGATGTACAGGTAACAAAACAGCAATCTCTTAGTCTATCCGTATTCAATAGTCTAGTACTACCTCTACTAATTAGGGATACAAGTCAAGGTGTACATAGTCTAACACTCACCGCCGTTAAATACAATGTTCTAATAGTTTGATACTCCCTTAAGATATTTTAACAGAATTTAACCAAAACAGTTCAACAAAATTCTCAAATTTTTACACATAAAAGTAATAGGAAATAAATTTCCAAACAACTCAGATAATTACATATATGTCCTTTGTGAGCAAAATCAATTCAAGTTTCGAAATAACTATGTTCAAATAGCTAATTATGTAAAACTAGATATATAATAGTGTGGAAAATAGTAACAAATATAAATACATATCACTACTTACAAAACCGGAGAAATCAAGCAATTCGAGCTTCGGTGATACAGGCTAAACAATGGTTGAACCATAGATATAAAAGTAACAAAACCTTTATTTTAAGATATAATATATCTCATATTTAATTTAAATTTAAATTCTCATTCAAAACCCGAATATATACTTAGGTTTTCTTGTTTAAAACTCATATCAGGAATTCTAAATCCCCGAACCGATCAAATAAATCATATCCCAAGTACTAATGCCTTGAACCAGCTCATAAAACACAAAAATTGGTCTAATTACCCTTTAAACCAACCATTAAAATACTAAACTGGTCTTGAACCGGTCACTAAAAGGTTAAACCACCCATGAACCAGTCATAATATCACTGAATTGGACCTCAAACTCACTAAACCGGTCCTGAAATCTATTGAACCAATCATGAAACCCACTAAACCAACCTCTGATATGTTGGACTAGACATAAAACTCATTGAACCGGGCATTAAAACACTTGAACTGGTCACTAACAGAACTTTAAACACTGAACCGATTTGGTTACTTACAGAATCGATATGAAATCCACTTAACCAAGTGTTTAATATCTTGAACCAGGCTTCATATACACTGAACTGGCCAAACCAGTGTTGAACCAGTGATTAAAAACCCTAATTCCTTAATTTTAGCATTGAACTGGCCAGTTTATCCTTAAACCTGTAGTTAATTAGTTAGTTTATTTATTATTCAAGCTTATTTTGCCTTGAGCTGGAAATGAACTACTGGAAAACCCTTGGACCGGCTGGTTTTTTATTTTCTTGTATTTATTTATTTATTTATTTATATGCTGATTCGGATCCAAAATTCAGATTTGGTTCCATACCAAACCTAGAAACCCTAACCCAATCCAGAAGGTCCAAATCCAACCCAAACCTTGAGCCCAACAGGCCAAGCCCAAACTAGCAAACCCAAGCCAGTTTGTGTTCAGCCAGGAAGGCATACCAAATCTTAGTTGGGTCTGATTTCCTTACCCCTTCATTTGCAACAAGACCCAACGCAAGACATAAAAATTTTACCTAGAAATTTCTACAAAAATTTCAAATCAAAGCCCCTGATGGTGGTCTGAATAAGCAGACGACAATGATGAGTGGCTTTAATTGGCTTTCAAGTGGCTCAATTTGTAGAATTTAAGCCTAAAAGCCTTGCTATGGCAAACGAACGAATGGACCAAGAACTACAAAATTGATCAAGTTATAACTTTGGTTTCTAGAAATTGATATAAGGTTTTGGTACTTCTACTTCCGTCACACAGGATTATATAAAAAATTTTAAAGAAAAATGTTTGGATTGATTACAATTTTGATGGTTATTACTCACAGATCCGAACGTTGCAGGCGTTCAGGATCAATTTTTTTGATTTTACAATTTGGTCCCCAGACTCTAGTTTTCATGCAATCTAGTCCCTGGCTATTCTAATACTTCATGTTTGGACCCCTAAAAGTTCTATTTTATTCAATTTAGCCCTTAATATGTTAATTAAACCCCTACTTCTCTATTTCTTTTAATTAAACCCTTAGGTGATGTATGATACGTTGAATTCTCTTGAAGGAATTGAAATGGGAATGGGAATGGGAATGGAAATATAAAAAAAGTATGTTTGTAGACATATTAGAATGGAAATCCTCATTCCCTAAGGAATGAGGATTCCATTAAATGAAGGAATTCAGATTCCTTCACTA
This sequence comes from Thlaspi arvense, assembly GCA_911865555.2. Classification (NCBI taxonomy): domain Eukaryota; kingdom Viridiplantae; phylum Streptophyta; class Magnoliopsida; order Brassicales; family Brassicaceae; genus Thlaspi; species Thlaspi arvense. Next base: position 24,380 of record CAJVSB020000238.1, read on the forward strand.
GAGTAATGGAATCCTTATTTAGGTGCTAATTACTATATTACCCTCTACTTTTTAAATAAATGACGAAAATATCCTATAGATATAAAAAATTATAAGTATTTAAAATATTATTTATTAATATATTATATTACACTATAATAAATTGTATAATATGATTATGTATTATATATATCTAATATAATATATTAAATTATATAATATGATATATTATATTATTTATTATATTTATATAATATATATAAAACTTATTATATATATAAATACAAATACTCATATATATGAATTCAATATTTTAATGTTAGAATACAAAATTAATTTTTAAAATTTTTTAATACATTTAAAATATATTAAAAGTTATTTTTTAAATTTTTAAATCTTTATAACAAAGGGTATTTTTGTCTTTGAACATTATTTTTGTTTACTTTCCTATCTCTATTCTAACATACCAAACATAATGATAGAATGAGAATTCTCATTCCATTAGTGTACACCAAACATACTCATAAGAATCCTGATTTCATTCCATTCTCATTCCTATTCTCATTCTCATTCCATTAAAAATCATTCTACCTTACCATCGCCACCTTAATATTTACATTTTAATTTAATTAATCCCCACAATTTGGGGTATTACAATGGGGGGGGGATTGAATTTTTCCATTAAAATTAGCGGTTTTTCTTGTAGTGAATTGCATTTGGATAAACCTAATAGCAAAAGTACATGTTTGAAGTGGATAAGCAATTGGCAGCTAGCAGTGGTGCAAATAGAATAAAAATAGACTAGATTATAGAGTGAAGAATAGAGGTGAACAAGAGAATATAAATCTCTAAACTTATCATCTGTAAGAGAAGCTTGCTTGGGAGTGAGGTAGAGAGAAAATCACCTTGATGCTATTGCAGAGGGAACAGGGCATAAATGTTTGTAACCAAGACATACGTCGATATGTTTTCAGTTGTAGCTGGCTATGGAGTGTCTTCTTTCTTTCTTTATTTTGCTTGTTAGTGTTTATAATATGTGGATATGAAACAAGTGTTAATTAGTGAAAAGTGGAGCGATGAATTATTGTTTTGTTAACCTGTTTTGGTGGTAGTACCAAAAACTATGGCTGGTTTTAAATGGAAAACTAAAATTACGATTCCCCTTAACCCAATATAGTTAATTGAGAAAAGTTCATATTTCTTTTAATTTATTAATTAAAATCTACTACTAACAAAATTAAACTAAAATTACTTGAAAGCAACGAAAATAATAATAATGCAACATGGATGAAATTCAACAATGACAATGGAAGTTAGAGAATGATTTCACCTAATTAATTATATTTATCATAATATATTTTCTAAAATCAATTTCCAAGTGATGGTAAAATTCCCTAAAAATTAATCTACTTATATCTAAGTCAGATTAACTATCTTAAAATTCATTAAATTCCAATAGCCTATATCTAAGTCAATTATTTTTTAATTAATCTCAAGAGTATTAAGAACAGTGGAATTCCTTACGATTAGATATCAAATCTGATTAACCTTATTTGACCATACAAATTAATCTAAGCAGATCTTCCTTACAAATTAACCTGCACTTGAACTGGTTTGATTTCAAAACCGTTAGGTTATTGTAAGAACATTTTGAAAAACTTTAAGTTCATTAATCATTTGTAATTTCAAAGATTTCAAAAAGCATTAAGAAAATTCAATGGATAGTCACACCAAAAATCAATTTAATGAACCCAGAAATTCTAACTTAATTCAAATTTCTCCATCACAAATTAAGTTGAAAATTTCAAATTTATTAAAAGAAAATTCATCAATCAAAATACAATCAAACAGTTTGGTTACATCACCCCTAACAAAAAGAATTACTCCATTATGCTAAAATTAAACTCAAGGATTAAATTTTCTAACATCATAAGTTCAGATTCTAACAACGGAAAACGGAAAAGAAACCAAAAGAAAAGAAGAACAAATGAAATCAGAAAACAAGTTTGAGAAGTTTAGATTGGTGCATGAATGCAGATTTTTTGATTTTTCTTTAATTCTTCTGTTCTTCGAGCCTCCAATCTTTTAGAACAGTCGTTGCCTCCTTAGGTTTTCCAAGAATTTCTCTCAGTCGCAGGTCCCCTCAGAATCCCCCTCTTACGTGATAAATAATCTATTCCCTTTATTGCCTGATTTCCTTCTATTTGAAATTATATCTCGAAAGTTTCCAATCGAGTAACGTCTCCGTTTTCAGCCCAAAACGATGTCGTTCACTTTGTGCCATCAATTCTTCCTTTTACGCTTTTACCTCCAGTTTCCTAAATCAAACGGGTCTCCTAGTTGAACCCCCAGCTGGGTCTAAATTCTGGGTTGGCAGGGGACAATCGGGTCTTCAAGTCTGGGGTTATATCAAATATGGCTTGGGATTGGACTTTAATTGGAATGGGCTTCTTAAAATTTGATCTTGGCTTTATGTGGGTCTGCAATTATTCTATTGGATTTTTAGAATTTTGGGCCAAGAATGTTTGAAATTGAAACTTATTTGCGGAACTGGAACCGTTCGAAACCACTGAATAGGGCCTGCACATCTTGGAATTAATTAAATCTGCAAATGCTTTGCTATGCATTAATTTTAAAAACTCCACCAATGAGCTACTAAATTTACTAAGTTGTCTGCTCGTTGGAATTTGCTTCTTCATGTTCAAAAACTAATCTTGATCATTGCTGTCTGAGGCACAGAACTTAAATAGTTGACTTCTGCAGATATAGAGGTCTGAAGGGCTTGTACTAGTTTGGTTTCTGGTGGAGATATGGACTTAAGTTGTCTCAAGTGGGCTGTTGAAGCTAGTTGGAATCACTTGAGGAGCTGTTATTGTGCTTTTGTGGATAAGTCATAATCTACAGACTTCTCATTTCCACTGAATTTTTGGGCAGCTTTGGTTCTGAATTTGGTTGAGACCCAAATATATAAATTGTAGAATTCTTCCTTTTCTTTCAAGTACTTTGGAATCAGCCCAATACGAATTTTGTAACTAAAGTTATGAGTTTTTTTCCTTCCAACATGCTACTACTGAAAAACTGCAGAAATTGCTATACCTCTTAACTACTGCAAATAATTGTCTCAATTTTCAGTGCTTTCTGGGTAGAATTAGACTTTGGCTAAAATATAAGAGTTGTAGAACTTTCTCCTAGCTTTCTGAAGGCTTCTAAATCAACTCAACCTAAATTCTGTAGCTCAAGATATAAATTTTTTTCTCCAGACTGCTGCTACGGAAAATCTGTTTTACTGTTGGAAAAGTATGCAAATGTTTGGCTCAATTTTAATGGTTTTCTGGGCTGAATTGGAATGAGGTCAGAACATGAAAATTATAGAAATTTCTCTTGGCTGTCCAAAACAACTTGAATCATCCCAATCCGAATTTTTTAGCTCCACTTATGAATTTTCTTCTAACAAAGCAGCAAGTTGGAAATTTCTGCAGATTTGATCTTCTGTTGGGTTGCTGCAGCTTGACTTGTGTTCTGAGCTCTGATCTGCAGCCTTGATTTACTTTTTGGAGTTGAATTGAGGTATGGAATGGGCTGTTTAGTGCTGCAAGGCTACTATCATGGTGGGCTTTTGTGAAGTTGTGTGGATTGGAGCTCAAAGGTGTTTGAAACAGCTTGAATTTAACTAGAGAATGGTAGAATCTGAACTGACAAAGCTTGAGAAATGGCTTAACTGGTTTGTGGGCAGGCTGTCAAAATGGGATTAAGCTTCACTTTATTTAGCCTATGAACTGATAAGTGGACTGTTTTGAGAGACTTATGACCTGTCATAAGTAAAACTGTTGAGGGAGCTTCATGAGTACTGTCAAACCTTGGACTACTTGCTGTCAAAAGCCTCTAAGAACTGGTGTGAGGGTACTACAGCCATGACATTGGGCTCACTCTATAGCCTGCACCTTCAAAATTGGATTTTCTTGAATTTAAGCTTAATTGAAACTCGACTTGACTGGGAAACCAATTCCAGCAACTTTATTAATGTACATTGGACCATATAAGTGTTTCAGAAGAGGTCTCCAGCCCTCCTTGCTCTTTTTGACCTGTCACCAGGACGAACACAACTTGTAAGAGCTGAAACATAGCACATGGACGAATTTCAACAAATCGAACTATATCAAATGAACTGATGGTTGACTTAAAGCTGAAAATAGCTTTAAAATACTCAAATTTACCCTTAATTGCACAATTTACTTGATTTCATGAAAAATACCTGATTTAAGGGAATTTTGCATTTAAAACTTATTTTCTCAAAAAATATATAGTACAGATATGATAAATCCTCCATAAAATCATTGAAAATGTATGAATAAAATATGATTTAACAATAATGAGAGGAAAACTTTGTTGTGGGAGAGCAGAGTGAGCCCTTTGTCTATCAGAGGAAGACCTATTGTAGTGAGCTCTCTGTCTACTAGAGGAAAATCCATTGTAATCCTACTTGTTATATTAGAAGAGATTACCTGAATCGGAAGATCTCGTGATTTTTCTCTCTTAGGTTTTTCACGTAAAAGATTCTTATATTGTTCCCCTTTCACTCTGTATTGTTATGTGTGTTATTTGTGTACTGGGACCTTACATTTTTTATTTCTTTAATCAGTACATTTTGCTTAGTTATCCTTTTCCCACTTGTGCGCCTCAAAGCAAAAATAAAAAAGAAAATAAAAGAAAAGAAAATTGTAAGGCATAGAATCTTGATTGCAGGGGCTCCTGCTTCTCCATGAAGGTGGCAGCGGGCATGTTAAAGTGTTAATTTCTTTTGTCATAAAATATAGAAGTCCTAAATTAGAGTTTTCAGAAAAAATATTTTTATCCTTGCATATTTTTATTAATTCCTGTATTGCCTTTACTTGCTTCTCTCCCTCTTTGTTAACAGAACACCGCCCGCCAACAATCATTGCCTGTTGGCCACCATTTCACCACCATTGGTGTCGCCTAGCAAAGTCGATGAGCCATTGTTGACAGCTGATGATGAATTCCCTGTTTTAAGCATCTCAATCATCAAGCAGCTTCTTGAAGTGTCTGCTATGCCTTCGTGAAGCCAACAACCATCACGTGTGATTTGTTGGAGAAGGCACAAATGTATGTCAATCTATTCAAGGTTCAGAGAACACAGATAATAAAGGCCTTTGTGGAGGCCTCTGATAGAGAGTAAGCATTAAAAATGATAAGTTCAACTAGATAGGAGGTTGAAAGACGAGAAGTGAGGAGGTCAACAATGAGAATGCAAGAGGTGATGAAGAAGGCCGTACCAGAGGAGTGGAGAGAGAGACGGTGGTGGGCAGAGAGATCGGAGGTGATTTCCGAAGGCAAATTAGGGACTTCAGCACTTGAAATTTGGGATTAGGCTTTTGGAGGTGGGTGAGGATGGTCAATTTTTGTGAAGGGGAGAAGGAGAGCAAGGAAAGCTGCCTTGGGAAGGGTTGCGCAGTAGCAAAGGGAGGCAATCAGCTTGGCCAGGACGAGGTCGAAGGAGAGCACTGTGAGGTTAATGGTAAGGGTGTGCAAAACTAAACTAATTAATCAAATTAAACTAAACTAAATCAAATTTTAAAATTTGATTTGGTTTGGTTTGATTTTAAATCAAATCAAATTATTTTAAATCAAAAATTAAAATTTTAAAAATTCTTTATAAAAAATATTAATATATACACATACCTACATATATTTATATAAATATATATTTATATATCTATATATACATATATATACTTATATGTGTATGTTCATACATACATATAGACGTACATACATGTATACATACATACATATATATATATAAATTATATTTACTCATACAAATATAAATAATATATATATATATGTATATATATTTATTGTACATAAATATATAGATACATATAGATATATATATATATAAGAACATACATATATATACATGTATATATATATATATATATACTTATATGTGTATGTACTCACACAAACATACATACATATATACATATAAATTTTTTATACCCATACAAATATAAATATATGTACATGTACATATATTTATATTGTATATAAATATATAAATACACACATGTATATATATATATATATAAATACATAAATATATGTATTTACATATTTAGGCATATACAGTTCAGTTCATTCACGATCTGATTCGTTCGCGGTTCATTCATGATTCGTATACGGTTTTGGTTCACGGTTCATTTCCGGTTCAAAAAAACCTGAACCGTAACCGGACTGTGAACCTTCACGGTTCAGAACTGGACCGGACCAGATATTGCTGGTCCGGTTCGGTCTGGTTTTTTCTTGGTCCGGATCAGAACCGTGAATAAGGCTACATGTACACATATACATATATATTTTTATATTTATATGAATATATATATATATATATACACACATGAATATATACAAATATATGTTATGTGTGTGTGTGTATATATATATATGTATATATGTATATACAAATATATATACATGTACACACACATACATATACATGCATATATATGTATATTTAATAATAATAAATTAAATAAATAATTTATTTAAATATATTTAATTAATAAAAAATTAAATTTAAAATCAAACCAAACCGAACCAAAATTTTGGTTTGGTTTATAATTAAATTGGTTTGATTTGGTCTTAAAAGTATTAAAACCAAAAAATCAAAAAACTAAACCAAAATATCAAAAATCAAACCAAAATTATGGTTTACACACCTCTAATTATTGGCAGGGTCCTCCTTCAATTTTGATACCACATAACCAAAAAAAAAGTTTGAAATAATCTATTTATTTTAAAAATTTTCCCACGTTCATTTTATAAATGGTTGTTTCATAAACACTATTTTTTGCTGATTTCAAAAGATTTTTCACATATTTTACAAACACATCCACTTTTAATTAAAATCAACTTTTCACTCATTTTTCTCAAAATACTCACTTCTAATTTTACAATAACATTTACATACACTACCTTAGCCTTCCTATCAACTTGAGGAGCGATCCTTCTTAATATATTTTTAGATTTCAAGCTTCTTTATTATTGTCAATTTAAAAAAAAATTAAATTGATTCACATGTTGTGTTTAAGCTTCAAAATGTTAATAATCTTGGTTACTTATAAAATAAATTTAAAAATATTTATCATTTTTATTTTTATTAAAATAAAAATAAAAATGAAACACAAAATTCGTATTATGAAAAGTTGATTATTTATCAAATTAATAAAATACTAAAGCATATTTTGAACATCATGGCCGTAAGCCAACTTTATTTTTATTCTTTTATCAATTAAAGTTGTGTTTGCAAATACCTCTACTTCTAACTTTTGGATTTTTCTAGGATTGAAAATCACTTTTGATTATTTGCAAGCCTATTTTTAGTTTTTGCTTCTCTAAATTTAAGTAAATAAAAGCAAAAATTTGAAATTAGTGAATTGAATGTTTTTAGGTTAAATGACATATCTGTCATTAAATAAAAGTTGTAAAATTATACTTTTAACGTTTTTATCCTCAAATATTTTTCTTTTATTCCTAAACTAACCATTTGCTTGCCCGGAACTAACGATAACACTAGTTAACAACCATTGCTGGCCAGCCATCATACCATTGACGATGTTGTTGACAAGCCAGCAACAATGGCCACAACAACCGTGGATGGAGATAAGAATTATAGCTAAATTGTAATGTCCCAATCTTGTTTTTATTTTCAATGGGGACCATTTTGTACTAATTAAAATGTTTGGGGGTGATTTTGGGAATTTAGGGACTAAAATGAAGGGACCAAAATTTGGGGGACCGATTTTTAAAAAAAAAGGGGGAAGGGGACCTTCAGCCGGAAATTGGCCGAAGGCTATAGAAGCTGGATTTTGCTCCAATAGGAGCGGGCCAGCTTTTGGCTTTCAGGCTTTTAGTCTTGGCTGAGAGTTGATCCCGAGAGTGTGTTCAATTTGAGAAATAGCAAGAGAGAGAGGGAGGAATTAAACTGAGAAGGACGGTGGGTTTCGGCCAAAAATTTTGAAGAACAACTTGGAAGTTTCAAAAATTAGCTCGATTGAAGGTTGAAGAATGGCTTGGGTAGTTCGGAATTCAAGCTTGAAGGTATCGGTTTGCTTTGGTAAGTCCAAAATCCCAGAAATTTTGAAGTTTTTGGGGAAGAGGGATGCTCGGATCTGTTGCAGAGGCCCGGGTCTGTGACTCGGGCTTCCAAGCGAAGAAAAAGGGACCCGAAGGGGTCCGGGTCCCTGACAGGGGCCGGCCCCGCCTGCTGGGGCTTGGGCTCGGCTCGGAAGAGCTAGGCGGCCCACAGGCTAAGCCGCAGGCTAGCCTAGGGAGACTGGCACGATCCAAGTCTGTTACAGACCCGGACACTAGTTCGGGTGACAGGGAAGGGACTCGGATGGGTCCGGGTCCCTGACGGGAGCGGGCCCGGCCTGCTGGGCTTGGGCTCGGCCCAGATCAGCTTTAGGCCCGCGAGCTGAGCCACGGGCTAGCCTGGATAAGGCTGGGCTGAGTCGACCCGTTGGGTCGACTCAACCAGTGAAGAAATGGGCTGGGTCAACTCAGCCGAGTTGACCCAGAAGAGGGAAATTAGAATAGGCAAACCCAGGGGGATAAGGAATCAGGGATAAGGCCAGATTGAGGATAGCAGGGGATAGTATAATCCAAGATTTGGGGATTAGGGTTCAAGGAGTTGACTGAACCGGCCAGAAACGGTCCAAAGTTTGACCAGCCGGTTCAGTGGTCAAACGGACTTGGATTTGGGAAGTTGGACCGGTTCTGGATTCAAGAAGAAAATACCTATCAAACTAAATGGGTTCGGGAAATTTTAGGTGATCGGTTCGAGGTGAACCGACCGGTTTAGTGTAATTCCTTCGGTGATCGGTTCACCGATTTTTGGGCCGGTTCTGGTTCAATATGATGAAACCTAGTTGACCATGAAATTTGGTGATGTTTGGAGGTCTGGTTCAAGGTGAACCGACCTCGATTTACATGCCGATGTTCCGGATTAGGGTTTTTGGCTCGGTTCAGCCTAACCTTAAAGGTTTTTGGTCAGGTTAGTATGGTTCTTAAGGTTTTTGGGCCTTTTAAATCCATTTTTGAGGGTTTTATGACCAATCGAGTTGAGTTTGAGGTAGTTTTGGGATCAGGTTAGGCCGGTGCGGGGATTTCGGAGACTGATTCACTGTGGGTTGGGGGTTGTGGAGGCTGATCCTTTACTGTTACGGGTTGTTGAGTTGAAGTATGAGTATTAGTGAGTCACACGGGATTCGGTGATGGGTAGTGGTGTCTCGGGATGCGTGTCAGGTACAAGGAATGGGATTTAAGTCCCGTCTTGGGCTGTCAAGTCATCTGGTACTAACGATAAGGTTGCTAACGGTTTTGTATGGTTTTGACTTCAGGTTCACCCGTGGAGGAGCACCGAGACCGGAGAGTTGATTGACGTGACTTGAGGCTTTTGTTAGACTCGGCCTACGATGAGTGATGATACCCTCTCTGTGCAAGTATTTTTGTGCCTGTTTCCCTAGCATGATGATTGTGTGGATTCATAAACCGTATTTTGATGCATGAACCGTATGATATGTATTGTGTGTCGATTTTTGTGTGGTGGGATATGTTAGTATGTGACACGGGGTTGTGACTTGGAAACTGTATATGTGGTATGCCTGTTTGTATGGATGTGTGGGAAGTTCATGATGCGCTGAGACCGTTTGCTCTAGTCGTGAGATGGAGGATGCCTCTCGACCAGGAGCATGGTATGGTTGCCTGGATGGACGTGTGGCTCTAGTTATGAGATGGAGGATGCCTCTCGATCAGCAGCGTGTGGTGGTGCCCTTGGTGGGCGTGTGGCTCTAGTCGTGAGATGGAGGATGCCTCTCGACCGGGAGCGTGTGGTGGTGCCCTTGGTGGGCGTGTGGCTCCGGTTGTGAGATGGAGGATGTCTCTCAATCGGGAACGTGGTGTGTGAGTGTGTTGGGGCCTGATCCCAAGAAGGAGAATTCCTTCAATCGAGGCCAGAGTCTCAGAGATCATTGAACTTCAGATCTGTGTATAATTTATATTGGTATTGATCGTTGTATGTATGTTTTGACTTGCGTGTGTGAATGGTGTTGTGTGATGTGATATGATGTGATGTGAGGTGATGCGTGGTTAGCGGTGTCTTTCAGAGTATAGTTGATATGTTATTAAATGCTGTATATGTCAATATGGTTTGAATTGTGACATGATGCATATTCTGACATGCATAGAGTAGGTATCATCCGTATTTACTGAGTTTCGTGACTCACTTATTATAAACTTTCCAGATATAGGTTGCAGCTCTCAGGTTGCGTGCTAGGATCAAGACAATCATCTGCCACTCCAGTCATTGTACGGGCGAGTTCTTTGTTTATTATTTTGTACTCTATGACTCCCTTTATCCCTCAGGCAGAATCCTGGCTTGCAAATGACGATTTTGAAATGTATATATATGTAAATGTTTGGGTTAGTTTTGATATATGTTTGCAATGGTAAGGTTGACTAGGGTCGGGGACCTTAGTACCGGTCAGGGTCTGGGTTAGGGGCCCTGACATAAATTCACCATTGGAGAATCCAAAATCTCCATCTCTCCCTTACCCAAAACTCCTCTGAATGACCTACCCCAATCTTAGTTCTCCAAATCCTGAGCCAACTGGACAACTTTGACCTCACTTACTATTGAATCATATGTAGAATACTCTATGCCGTTGCTGCCAAGGTCCAATCCAATGACCTCCATTGCTCCTACGGCCGCTATACCAAATCTTGGTTTTCGATTGTTGAAATAGTTGCATGGACCTGAATTTCATGGCCAATCCATACACCAAATTATGCTTGTTGACCGATCCATGGACTTGAATTTCGTGGCAAAATGGTTTGCCAATCAATGCCAGACAGTTAAAATCAATTTTGATATCGGAAAGGGGGGCCTCATTATTTGTAGAAACAAAAAAAAGAAAATGAAGAGAAAGAATGGAAAAAGAGGAGAGAGGAGAGAAAAGAAAATAAAAGAGAGAGAGAGAGGAGTTGGGCATTTTAGCTTTTTTGAACAAAAATTTCTTTATAAGTAAAATATACCAGTTATATTTCAAACACTGATTTCATTATTTTTAATAAAAAGTTATCATACTTTTCAAACACAATCTCATTTTTTATTATAATTAACTTCTACCCACTTCTATTTAAATAATTTTTAATTTTGCATAATGGTTTGCTTAGACCTCCTGATTTCTGGATAATAAGGAATGTGATTATAAGACCTTGTTGGCGAAGTCTCCTAAAGCAAAACCAAACCAACCAGGAAGGAAATTGGCGTGAAGCTTCTCAACCCAAGAAACCTGTCCATGATTGACCTATTCCTATTCTACGTGGATAGACAAATCTGCCGTGATCGCATGAATAGCAAACACAGTAGCTTTTCTTTCTCTATAATTTAATGGTATAATCTTTGCCTGGATATTGCATTTTGATGGCAAGTACATGTAAATTGTTTTTGCTCGTCTAAAAGTCAAGGGATGTTTGGTTGTATACACTTTTGGAATTCTTAACTTTTTGCTATTCAAAATAGGAAAAATAGATTTTTATAATATTTAACTTTGTCTTAAAATATTGACTATTTTGTTTGATAACTCAAAAGAATTCATATATCAATATAAAAAAAATAATATATTATTAACAATTTCTCTCTTGTTTTATTTAAATAAGAATAAACACAAATCCAATAGTCTAATAATAACACACATTGGAAGATCATCCTGAAAATTACCAAATAAAATTATTATCATGATGCTGACGATGGTCTCTTTGAACCTATTGAACTGAAGAGGGCTAATGTCCAGTTTTCTTTTCTCCTTTCACACTCGTAACTTAAATAATATAATGTAGAGAGACTAAACTTCTGCGCATACCCTCCGAATACAACTGACACCTCTCTAAAATGGACCCAGCACGTGCCCCACCCCTTTGAATATTGAATCCTAACCTTTTTTTTTTTCCTTCTAAATTTTGGGCAAATAGTAAAAGCAGAATCCTTGAATAGAAGATAAATATAACGTCTGAATGCATGAAATTTCACCCAAAAAAAGGCAAAATAACCAACCTATTGGATGAAAATAATTCAAGCAAAGTCCAGTGTGTTGAGATAATTATTTAATTATTTTGTAATTATCTTAAAATAAAATTTGTTTTTAATTAATAATTATCTTTGAAATTTTGATAGAATTAGTTTCTCCACAAATAGGATTTTTTGTAAAAAAAATTTTAGTGCGGAACTCAGTGTTTACAATTCCACGAGAGTGTTTGGTTTGACTAAAAGTCAGGCTCTTTTTTAAAGAGTCCAATGTTTTTTTTTTTATTTTTCATTTTGTTTTGTAATTAGACAAAATAGGTTGTGAATGCTTAAAAAATAAGTTGAGTTTTTTTTTTAAATTAACCTACCATATAAAAAATTAACTTTTTTTCATTTTATAACAAATCAAAAGAATTTAATAAACCAAATGCCGTCTGACATTTTCGTTTTGCGAGATAGAAATAAGAAAAACAACTTATAATTAAAGTATATAATAGTAAAAAAGAGAAAACACCTGCTCTTATTAACCGGAACAGTGACAGGATTATTAACCCAGGGGTTGAAAAAAACTCTTCAAGTTTGTTTTCTATCACCGTGGTGATTTGATGATAGTAATTGAAAAATATACTCTTCAAATTTGTTTTCCATCATCTTGGTGACAGGGTGATAGCGAATTGAAAAATCCCCCCTTCAACTTTGTTTTCTTAAATCCCCCACTTTGTTTCCTAAAGTTAGAAAGTTAAATCATTCAACTTTGTTCTCTCTAAAGCTAGAAAAGTTAGATCCCCCTTGTCAGAGAGGACAAGGTTTGTGCAGCCTTGACCAGTGTGGCTATGGTATGGCCTACAAGTAGTGAAACTTTGAATGATTTTTCCAGGGTGATAGTTAAATCTCTAAAGTTAGAAAAGTTAGATCCCTCTTGTCAAACCGCTTTTCCAGGGTGATAGTTAAATCTCTAAAGCTAGAAAAGTTAGATCCCTCGTGTCAAACCATTCAAAGTTTCACTACTTGTAGGCCATAGCCACACAGGTCAAGGCTGCACAAACCTATTTTGGTGTTGTTTTTTGGCTCACCTGGACGTAAAAGAGGCTCAATTGGTCTAGTATAAAGAAATCCATTTTCGTGTTGATTTTTGACTCATTAGGTCTAGCATAAAGGAGGATCATTTAGTCTAACATTAAAGAAATAATAATAAAATAAAATAAGATATAACTATTTAAAATACTTCCAAAGTCGATTTATTTAATGTTAGATTGAGATTTATTGACTTCGAAACTATACTACCTTAAATTAGTATCAAAATTAGTATTTCGTACTAACTTAATAATTATTAAGAATACTAATCTATTAAGTTAAGATTTAATATCAAATACACCTCTAAATCCATAAATATTGTACTAATAAATTTACTTATTTACTAGTCCCACTTTCTAGGGTTGAGATTTCTTTATACGGCGGCCTCCTAATTTTATTTCACTGTTTTACTTCCCCTTTAATTCTTGAGCTGCCTTTGATTTCGTTGAAAAAAATAAAAAATTGAAATAATAAAGAACAAGAGGCAGCCCTGTTTCCAGTGGCAAGGCACCCAAAAAAAAAAAGGAAAATAAAAAAAGACAAGCCAGCCTTAGAGAGTACAGACGGAAGCACAAGGAGACAACCAACGTTTAATATGGTTCTCTAAGTAATTAAAGATGCTTAATTACATACCATGACTCTTAGAATTGTTTCATTTTTTCTTACATTTAAAACAAAATTTTTCAGAGAAAATAAGAACAAAAAGGACTTTTAGCTTTCCTATTAGCAAAAAGTAACTTTAGAAAAAGTAGCTTTGAATAAAAATTTCTGATTGGAATTCATGTACCAATGTTCAAAGCGGGTATATTTACATAATATATAATTAATTTTATTGATTCAGTGGAAAATATGAGTTATATTAATAATATATATTGAGTGGAATGATATAGTTAATTAAATTAAAAGGCACTTGAGGGCATTTCATTTGTATGCATTTGGAATTATCAGAGTTTAACCACTGTGTCATGTGAAAATTCTTTTCGGCTGGAAATCTCACACCCTCAGATATAGCCCCACTATTGGGACCAATGTTTTAAAAACTGAACCGGTGCAAGAATTGGTGGCCTTACTAGTTACAAATTCAACCAGTTGAACTGGTCGAACAGCTAGTTTAACCGGTGTGACGTCATAAATATATTTAATATAAATATATATTTATATATTAATATAAATAATATATAAAAATATAAAAATAAGAATATAAATTTAAAAAATTAACAATTCCAAATACTAAAAAAAATTTAAAATTGAAAAAAAAATATCCTAGAGCCAAATCCAATTAATGCAAATATAAGTAATTAAATTTTCTAAGAATTTAAATGAATACGATTAAAATTTTAGAGTTTATAAAAAAAAATTTAAATAAAAAAATTTAAAATTTAGTGACTGATATAAAAATTTCAAAACATTAAGAATTAAACTAAAAAAAATTGAAAGTATTATAATTTAATTTATACATCTAGATTATTCTTTCACACTCGGATTATTTTGAACGAGAGACAACCCAAATATCTACTTTTTCAAATTATTTTTCTTATGACTATAAAATTGACAAACAAACTTTCACTAAAAATTAATTAATAATTTCTCTCACACTCTTATTCACACGCAACCCTTCTTCATATATATTTATTCTTTTTCCTTTTTTTTCCCATTCTCTCTCTAGATTTCTCTCATGCATTTTTTTTGTTTGTTTCTTCTTTATTCCTTTTCTTTTCCCTTTCTCTCTCGGGTGTTTGTTCCTTCTTTTTCCTTTTTCTTTTTCCATTCTCTATCTGGGTGTCTCTTCTGCGATTTTTTGCTTGGTTTCTTCTTCTCTTTTTCTTTTTCATTTCTCTCTCCGGGTTTCTCATCACTAAGGTGTTGTTGCAGATTTTCACTTCTTCTCTCTTCCCACCTTCTTGTTCCCCTTCACTCTTCAAATCCATCAACTGGTTTCCTACAGATTTTCACAAGTGCTGAAGCTGTTCGACTATTACTGGTTTGAGCATGGCTTCTTCTTCTTCACAGCAAAACAAAGCTCCTCAAATCCAACCAAAAACTCACATTTGAAATTATATGAACAGCTTGCAGAAAGGGAGCTACAAAGAAAAAAAAAAAAAAAAAAAAAAAAAAAAAAAAAAAAAAAAGGAGAGAAAAATCAGTCAAAAACAGTAAACTAGTTTTTCCGATTTTTGATCAGTTTTGTCTGATTCTCACCAGTTCAAATGCCAAACGGTTTTTTAAAGCCAATCGGTCCGGAATGACTACCGGTTCTGGTCTGGTTAAAACGGTTGAACCGGCCAGTCCGGTCCGATTTTAAAAACACTGGTTGGAACATACTCTCACCGTCGCGTTTCTGTCAACCAGAACTCTCCTTGCAGTTTCCCTCGACAGAACTTCCTTGTTGCTGTACCTGTAGCGGCACTAAAGGAAGCACGCATGGCACACACGCAAAGAGGAAGAAAGCAAGAACAAGAAGCAGCACTCAGAACAAGCAAGAAGATCTACGGGAAATCCTCTAAATCTTCCAATCAGTCTTCGGCTTCTCTTCTCGGAGATTTATCTGCTTCTGTCTGGTTCGATTCCCTCTCAACACAGGATTCCTCGTCATCGCCGTCCTTCCAAAGCCTTCATCTTCCTAGTATGGGGATCAATTATGTCCTCTCACAAACTTGATTAATTTTTTCGAAAATTTTAAGGTTTATTCATTTAATGAAACAAAAGTTAAAAATTTAATCAGTGCATGGTGACTTGGTTGCATTAGTCTAGTGTCTTGGCCTAACAATATCGACACCGGTTGCGATCGACTTGGATTAAATTATAATGGAATTTGGATATCCAAAAACTTTGCTATAATCCTAATCCCAAAAATCAGCAAATACAAATCAATTAAATTATACTTACAAAGCCTCCAATCATAAAACCCAAACAATATTTTACATGACAAACAGCCCCTTAAATTACAAAAATTCCAACTAAGAAGCTCTATTTTTCTTATTCCTTTATTCATTTATTTGTTTCTAATTTGTCTTTTCCCATTGGGTTTGCCCACGTCATTTTTCCCCGTTTTTCCTTCTTTCCTTGCTTTTCTCTTTCTGTTGTGTGGTGGATGGTGAACGGGGTAGTGATTGGCAATAGCAACTACAGAAGAATTGGCCCTGTCTTTGGGTAGTTACAACTTATACAGAAAGCATCATTAGAGATCACTAAGTTGCATAGTCGTGGCTTTCGTTCAATTTGGATGTGTAAATGACTTTCCATAGCGAGACTGTCCAAAAAAATAAATAAAGAAAATATAGAATCTACCCACCTGGATCGTATAAGAGCATGGAAATCATAGATATTATACAAAGTGAATCAAACATCAACATCCCAATTCAAACAATAATATTGAAAGAAAAATTCAATTTGATATAGTATGCAAAAGAATAAATAAACAAACTTATTATAGTTACCTCCATGAATTTGGGGAGTGTTTCAAATGGAGAGGTATCCTTATTATATTTGATTTGTTGGAGTGTAAGCAGGAGTGGAATAATGATAATCATCACTGTTTGACACAAAGATGTTTTAAGTTGTAGGAAAAAGTGAAGGGATGTCATGATATTTGAAATATTGATATGTTTAAACAGATTTTTCCAAGTGATCTCCACAAGTTTAAACCATTAATTTGACACTACCTATATACAAAAAGATATATAGGTTAGCTAGTAAAATTTATACGATTAACGAGAACAAATAAATGATGAAAGTAAGAGAGATTAAGTTATTAATAGACATTATCTCTAATCCAAATTTTGCAAAAAATTGGGCATATTCTCTTAGTCTTGGAGAAGCTTTCCTACTGAAAATTTAAGAGAGTTCTCGTTAATAAGATGGAGCTATATTTATAATTACAAAAATAATAAAAATAGGGGAATTTAGAGGGGCATGAGTATAAAATTTTTAGGACAATTTAGAGGTTGACTTCAAGGGGAGATAATCTACAAGAGCCAGACATCAAAGAGAGGAGGTAAAATTAACAGTTGCTTACAGTCTTGGGTAAAATTAGTAGACAGAACTTGTTAGTGCAAGTTTTATAGATTTTGGGTGTGTTTGAAAAGCAAAAATGTTGTTTCTACTATTTTTGATTTGGAGAATGAGGAAGGAAGAATGAAGATAAAAAAATTTATGAAAGCAGATAACACGTCTATCAATAGAGAAATGCACACCCGTGGTTATTACTGAAGAAGCGTTGATGTGATAAATGATTTTCAGATTCACAATTAGCTAACCGTATGAAAATTATATGCAAGGAGAACGAGAGAGAACGCATAATTTGAAAGGGCAAGATGGCGTTAATTGCTAATTGGATGGATGGCCAGCGCTTGCCCAAGACATATTTATAATGCTCTGCAGACGTTGACATCGCACTAGGGTCATCATTTGCAGCGCATTTTTGTTATTCAACTTCAACAACTTGAATTGGGACAAGATTCTCCTGCCTTGCATAATGAAACACTAATGGCGACTTAATTTTAAAAAATTAAATTCATTTTTAAATTTAAAAAGTAAAAAAATGGAGATAATTTATTTTGATTATTCATAAAATAATTTGATAGTTATTATTATATTGAGATTTTTTTTTGTTTGGTTAAATATGAAATAAAAATAAAAAAATAAAAAATAAAAGACCTGCTAAGGAACTGCCTTAACATCAAACTAACCTTAGAGCTTGGGGCCCGTTGATCAAGTGCTTGGCCTTTCATAAAAAAAAATAATAAATAAATAAAAATAAAAATAAAAATAAAAATAAAAAATAAAAATTAAAGACAAAAAGGAAAGAATGATAGGGCAAGATCTTTTTTCCGGTAGTAAACAGAATTTCCAAGCAGGATATAGACCATGGAACAACCCAGATGATTTTTTACGCGTTTATTTCAAGTTTACAAAAATTCTGGTAAGAGTTGGGGATGAGCAGTGTGAATGGTACCGCGCTACCTTTTTGACTATTTTGGCAAAGAAGGCTATATAATCTGTTTTATTATGTCCTATTAATTAAATATATAAATATGAAAATTTACAAATATATTTAATGGAATGTTCTAGAAAACGCCTTCTATCAAAGAATTGGCTGCATTCATTCTCACTGATTAAAACTGAAGGGTCACCCACTCTTGAAAAGAACGAAAGGCTTACACAAGACCGTGATGGCCCAGGGTGGTTTTATTATTATTATTTTTTAAATCCTTGCAAAGTTTTCTTTCTTCGCATATCTCATTTTACTAGTTTTTTTTATTGTTTGTAAGTTTTTTAAAATTTCTTTTGTTTTTGGCTTTGTTCTTCTGTAAGTATGTTTGCCAGATTGTGATGCTATTCTATCCTCTGACATGGACTCCGCAGGTGCGCTCAAACTGGCATCTAGTCCTTTGTGCATGTTTGTTGCATGATACAAGTCTCCAAAATAATTGGGGTCTACATGTCGATATGACTTCTGATTTGTCTTTTATCTCATAAACTATGTGCAGTGCATCAAAATCTAAATAGCTATCTTAGGCTGTGTGTTTTTCTATTTTTTGAGATCATTATAAATAGATAACTGTTATTGTTTTGATCTTTCTAAATTTTTTAGCTTTATTTGCCATCAGTTTATTGGCTTAACTCAAGGAACTTAACTGCCATTTGATGTGTTGTCACAATGGTTCATTGGTTTGTTTTCACTCGTTGGCTGTATTACCCTGATTTTTCTGTTTTCTTTTACATGGACATGTGACCAGAGTTCATTTTTCTGTTTTCTTTTACATGGACATGTGACCAGAGTAGCTAGGTAAGGTTATAGAATATGTTTGAAACCTGTAATGACCCAAAATTTTTATTAAGACATTTCGTGAATTAAATAGGTTTGGGGGGCATCAGTGAATAAATTAAAGGTTTTGAGGCGATTTTGTAAAGTCCGGAAAAGACTAAGGACTAATTTCGAAAATCTTGGGGCCAAATTGAGAAATATTGAAAGAGGGGTGACTGGGTTGTGAAAAGGGATAAACCTGGGGACCAAATTCAGAATTAGGAGGGGGCAATTTGAAGAAAACGGAAGTTAGGTGGGCTGGAGTGGGACAGAAGGGATAACTTCGGCCGGAACCTGGCCGAAGCTTCATGAAACCGATTTGCTCCAATGGGAGCAGGACAGCCCTTCAAATTTCAGGATAAAAGTTGTGGAGGAGAGACGAGCTTGGGCATGTGCTCAATTAAGAGTTTTAGAGAGTGAGGAGAGGGAATTTGGAGCTTCGGGGTTCAGTTAGCCGTTCGTACGTGGGTTGAGTTTTTCAGAAATTATAGGCGACTTAGTCCATTCTTCTTCGGTTGGATAGCTTTGTGAAGCTCACGGGACTCGGTTTTGGTGGTTTTGATCTTCAATTGAGCTAGGTAAGTTGGGATTGTATGTTTTTTTTTTTAGTTTTGAAGATCCGAGTCTGTCACAAACCCGGATGACTTGTTCTGGCACCACGGTCAGGCAAAGGAGAAAGGACCCGGCTGGGCCGAGTCCCACACGGGGGTCGGCCTGGGTTGTGGGCCCGGGCTTAATTTGTAAGGGCTGCAAGCCCGCAGCCCTGAGCCGCAGGCCAGCCCAGAAGGGGGGGTTGCAAGTTCCAGGGCAGGGGGGGCCAGGTGGAGAAGACGGACCCGGATGAAGCCAGGTCCATGCGAGTTTGGGCTGGGCTTGCTTAGGCCTGGGTCCGGCCGGGTTGGACCACAACTGGTAGGCCGGCCCACTATGCCGGGCTAGCCCACTACACCGGGGTGGACAAAGTCAATCCGCGGGTTGACGCAGCCCACTGAATAAATCCACTAGGTTGGCTCGTAAGTCAACCCAGGTGTAGAGATTAGGGATAGGCTATTCCAAAAGGATAGGGAATCAGGGATAAGGGTAAATTGGGGATAGTAGGAGATTAGGTAATCTGGAATTTTGGAGATAAGGGTTTAAGAAGGGCGAACTGGCCAAGGTTTGACCAACCGGTTCAAGGCCATTTCAGTCGATTCTCTGGTTGACCAGACCGGTTCCCGGTCTAGTAGACTCAAGGCCATAAAACCAGGTAAATTTGGGAAAAGTTAAAGGGCCGGTCACGGTGAATCGGCTGGTTTTGTGTGGGACCATCAGAGCGGCCGGTTCACTGGCTTTTAGGTCAGTTTTTGAGAAAGTTAAACCGGTTCATGAGGATAAAACCTAGTTGATCATGAAATTTAGTGAAGTTTGGATGTCCAGTTCATAGTGAACTGGCCTCGGTTTGCGTGCCGATACTTAGGATTAGGGTTTTTGGCCTAGTTCAACTTAATTTTTAGAGGTTTTTGGCCAGTTCAAGGTGGTTCTAGGGTTTTGGGGCTTTCTGAATCCGATTTTGAGGGTTTTGTGATCGATTAAGATGAGTTAGGAGTGTCTCGAGATGCGTACTAAGAGCCTAGACATGGGAAAAGTCCAGGCCACTTCCGATGAGTGCGTCTTTTCAGAGTAAGATCAGTTTCGATTCTGACTCGTGGTTTGATGATTGTAGATACTTTAGAGGAGGTCCGCTTCGACCATTGACCCATCTGTTTGAGACTCGATACCCGATTTTGACGTGTTCGGTGAGTGACAGTACTCTTTGTACATGTGTTTGCATTCTGGCTTTCTATTAGTTTTTGAGTTTTGATTTCTGAACTATGTTGTTAATTTTGGTATGTGTATCCATCCATTTTAGAGTTTGATAAGTTTGAAAGCATTTCTGTAATCACTTATATGTATCTGCCTCAATGATATATGTGTTAATTTTTAAGAAAATCTGTCATGAATTTGTATGTGATTTCGGCTTTCTTGTTCCAACTCTAGTTCTGCTGAGGGGTGCTAGGGACTCAGCCACTGGACGGTTAGCCGCCATACTGTGGGGGGAGTGCCCTGAGTCCGGATGGTTGGCCGCCGTAGCGTGCGGGGAGTGCCCTGGGCCAAGGATGTAATAACTATGACTCTGATTCTGATATGTGATTCTAGTTCTACCTCTGGTTCTGGCACGGGATCCCAGTGCAACATCTGTACTCTGTGATTCTGATTCTGATTCTGGGACGCTAGAGGCTTTGCCGTTGGCAATTGGCCACTATCACACAGGAAGCGCCCTAAGTCTACCTGTGACTCTGGTTCTGATTCTGGGACGCCAAAGGCTCGGCCGACGGACGGTTGGCCGCCGTACTGTGCGGGGAGTGCCCTGAGTCCAGACAGTTAGCCACCGTAGCGTGTGGGGAGTGCTCTGGGTCCATCTGTGACTCTGATTCTGATCTGGGATGCTAGTGACTCAGCCAGTGGACAGTTGGCGGCCGTACTGTGCGGGGAATGCCTGAGTCCGGACAGTTGGCCATCGTAGCATACGGGGAGTGCCTTAGATCCATATGTGGCTTTGATTTTGATATATGTTATGTGTTATATTCTGATACTCTAATTAAATTTTGATTCTCTAATTATAACTGTGCATATAAAACTACATGTATTAGCTGAAGTAATGTGACTTTTGTAAACCGTGTTGTTATGTGCGTGATATATGTGTTTTGGATGATTTCTGTTCCTGTCCTGGTATGCCCAAATAGTACTGTCATTCACTGAGTTTTATACTCACCCATTTTTCCCCCACCTTCCAGATTTTAGTTCTGATAGGCAGCGGTAGCTCTAGCGTCGTTTTGTCGCCGCTGCACTAATTCGATTGTATGGACACTTATTGTATGCCTACTTTTTGTACTTTAGATGCTCCATGTACAGTCAGACATGTTTTGTTAGTTGTATATATATATGTGGTCTTCTGATGAGAGGTTTTATCGGCTTCGTTTTGGTTAGAGGCTTACTAGGGTTGGTACGCCAATCCTAGTGTTAGTCACGCGCTTGGGTTGGGGAGTGACAATACCATACTCAAATTGGATACTAGTCATCTAACTTTTGGTGCTTGAATATAAATAAGCTCAAATTTAACAAAATTTTTGGACTCTCTTACAGTAGGGAGATGAAAGGGCCATCTTGATGTGGAGTATAATTTACTCAATGGCGACAACTTTTGATAGAATTTAATACTACCATATATATATATATATATATTGTGTCAAAATATTTAAGATATGTACACTTATCCGACTTTCAGATATATCTGATATCCTAAGATTAATAGTTTAGTGAGCTTTGAGATTAATTATTATATACCATTGCTAGTTGACTTACATGTGCTTTAGAGAATCAAACATTACAAATCAGTATATTGGGATGATTAAAGATTTGTATAATAAGGCTATGGCTTCTGTGTTAACTGAATAATTCTCAATCATTGTAGGTCTTCCAAATGTATGTTAACGAAGGAAGCCTTGCTCGTTTCATATTTCAAGATATATTACTATCCCTATTATTTTGTTTCAAAAATAAATTTTACTTGGTTAAATTTTATGATTCTGAACAATAAGGATGTTTAAAGCCAACAAAAATGCATTTGCTGCCTTTTTGCCACCAGTAAATCACATGTTTACCAGCCTTCAGTAATTGAGGGTGGACCATCCTTTGATAAGCTTACCACACGAACTTCATCACAATTTTGAGCTGGTGGAGTATGATCTCCGCTATCTGCAAACATAAGCATTTAATAACTAAGTTGAGGGGCCTTTGCAATCATGTCTTTTACAAGTCATTTGTATCTTATTAGATGTTTAAGCTTTTAAGGTATGCACCGTTACTGAACATACCCAGTTCATATTTAAGCCTTTAAGGTATCCTTTGGTTCACTATGGCCTTATACTTCTCTTGCGGAGCATGTTGCCTTCTTTCACAAAATGCTTAGCTTCCTTGCTACTCTTCTATTCAATTTTTTGTTAATCAAGTATCATGGAAACGACACCACTACTTTTTAAACACACCCCAAATCTATGAATAAGTTCTTTTGTATATTTTTTGGCATATTGTATTCAACTTAGTTTTTTTTTCCTCCCAATACTTTCTACTTGTTATTGTTCAATTTAAAATATTGATATTTGGTTTACTTGGTCTAATATCTATAGTTTTAATATTACCAACTGATTCACTTGAATATTTTTTATATTCTTTATATATCTTTTTCTAGATAACTTTATTTTTATACTATCCAATTATAAAAAATTTTTAGATGGATATATTATCAAATGTGGTTAAAAGAAAATTTTGATGTATATGTGATTCAAGTATGATCTAAATAGGTTATGCCATAGACGGGACTATTTGAATACTTACTTTTTGAATTTATGAGCATGTTGATCGGGTCAAATGTGTTTTGCTAATTTTTTGTTTTGTTTAATATTTTTTATATGCATGTAATATTTTGATAATATAGTCAATTGTTTTCATTATTTAATAAAAGGTGACAGATTGTTGTGTATTTTGTTTAGTTGATACCGATTGCTTGTTGATCTTATTTTTTGCCAAAAAGAAAAACTCAATTTGTTAATTGCTAACTCAATTAGAAAAAGAAAAAACAAATTATGAAAAATTACCAAGCTAGCCCCCTTGGCAACAATAATTATTCAGAGAACCAAAATAGGAAATAATTACCCAAAGGTTTAAACAAAATTACACTTAGCTCTTTTTCTAAAATTACACTTAGTTCTTTTTTTAACTTAAATAATACTTAGTCATTCTCATTTTAATATTTAAATAAAATAAAAATTATTTAAAAATTAAAAATAATCAAATTAAATTATCAAACATTGGATTTTTTAATTATTTTTTAAAATTTAAATAACAAACTTAAAAATTTTAAGTGAATCAAATAATATTTTAAATTTTAATAAGATAAATAATAAAAATATATGAAATCAAGTTATTCTTACTTCTTTTTTAATAAAATCGTTAAATAACCGTTAGTCAACAGTTAGTTAAAGGAGAAAATATTTTTTTATTATAAGATTATGATTAAGTACTATTTAAGTAAATTTAAAGAGAATGAAGTATTTTAAATTTTTAATCTTTTAAGACGGCACTATCCATCAAAATGAGGCTTTTCCCAATTTGTAAATTGGTCTGCATTTTCATGCCTATTCTCAATTTCAACCTCAAAGTACAAGCCAGAATTAGGTTACCTGCTGGCAAAGAAATAGATAAAAAAAATTTATTAATTAGGATACATCTACGATGTCATCTATTCATGGAAAAAATCATTGTGGAGTTAGTCAAGTCGCTTTAATATTTGGTTACTAGTAACTTTGATATTCTTGTTTTTTTAATTTTTAAAGGGTATATAAATTCAAAATATGCAACTGTATTTGTTTTTTTCTCAAAAGCAATAATGGTAAAGAATTATTTAAAATCTTTTTCAACAAAGAAACAAAAAAAATTTACCACTAAAATTTTATGTATTCGGTGTTGTGTAAGAACTCATGGATCCTGGGACTCCAAAATTTTGCACTCCCATTTAAACCCTTCAAAGTGTGGCAATACCTTTTTCACTATTACATGGTCATCTAATGGCTTAATTCTAGAACCAAAGAGAGACTCTCTTCAATAAATTGAATCAAATTATTTAAACTAATAAAATTTTGAATTGATTTAATTTGGTATGATTTGAAAAAAAAAATTATACAATTAGATTTGATATTTAACGTCTAGACAAATTGTATAAACCGAATCAAATCGTATAACTTATATATATATATATATATTAAATAAAAATTCTTTCTTTTTATAGATAATTTATTATATAATAGTATATTTCTTCTTTTTATTATTTTTTATATTTATATTTATTTTAATAATTGATTTTTTTTCTAAAATGTGATTTTTATTAGTACGAGCGAATTTTATTATACTGAATAAATATATTAGTTGTATAATTTATAACTATTATAATTAATTGATAAATAATGAATTTATTAAGTTAAATAAGTTGAAAAAAAATTAGATATCCAATACCTAAGAAAAGTTTGTCGAAATTTTTATAAAAATAGTGAATTTACTTTATTCTATTATACAAATCACAAATCGTAATTTAAAAATAAACTAAATCATAAATTATAATTAAATTTAATTTTTTAAAATTATTAATCATAAAATATAATTTAATCTAAATTTGAATAACACGCTTAATAAAATCTAATTGTGAACACCTCTACTCTTCCCCTGGCAAAACATACCATTGTTGCAAACGCTAGGGCCCACCATGGATAACCACATGTGATGGTAGATACACGACCCAAGCCATTCTTTTTCTATAATCCAAGTCAAGCTGTTCTTATACACGATCCAAGCACTCTTCCTCCTCCTCCTATAATCCAAGCCGAGCCGTTCTTCTAAAAGAAGAAGAATGGCTTGACTTATAGAAGAAGCAACCTTTTTTATATGTACGAGTCCAAAGAAAAACTGCTATAAATATTTTATTTTAAAATTGGGCATAATGAAAAAAAAGAATTATGATGATAGAAGTAAGAAGGCGTATGGTATAATAAAATTTTATTGAGGAAATAGAAATGAGAATGGTAATTCTAAAAAAAATACGTTTAGTAGGCACTTTAGAATGGGAATCCTCATTCTCTAGGGAATGAGGATTCCATCAAATGAAGGAATCCGAATTCCATCCTCTGGTGGAATCCAGATTAAATATATAATTACCATGATATCCTTTACTTAATGAATAAATGACAAAAATATCTTATAAATATAAAAAAATATAAGTATTTATAATATTATATATTAATATATTATATGTTATATATATCTATTATAATATAAAAAATTATATAATATAATTATATATTTTTCTATACCTGGTATAATATAATAAATTGTATAATATGATATATTATATTATATATATTATGTAATTATTATATTTATATAATATAGATAT
Source organism: Thlaspi arvense (assembly GCA_911865555.2). Taxonomy (NCBI): domain Eukaryota; kingdom Viridiplantae; phylum Streptophyta; class Magnoliopsida; order Brassicales; family Brassicaceae; genus Thlaspi; species Thlaspi arvense. Next base: position 50,366 of record CAJVSB020000238.1, read on the forward strand.
ATAACTTATTGTATATATACATACAAACACACATATAAATGAATTTAATATTTTAATCTTAAAATAAAAAATTAATTTGAATTTTTTTAATATATTTAGAATATATTAAAGTTAATTTTTTAAAAAAATTTAAATTCTTATAATAAAGGATATTTTTGTCCTTGAACATTTTTTTTGTTTACTTTCCTATCTTTATTTAATCATACCAAATATAACGATAGAATGAGAATCCTTATTTATCAGTGTATACCAAACATACTCGTAAGAATTCTGATACCATTCTATTCTCATTCTCACTCCCATTCTTATTCCATCGTATCATACGCCGCCTAAGAATTTCTATGGGGTGTCCCATTAAAACATGGCACTATCTATCCAGAGAATTTGAATTAAGTTACAACTTTTTAGAACTTAGTCTATGAAATAGGTTGTTTAATATTTGGAGGGAGTTCAGAAATTATTGAGGGGATTATATCTATTTAAAAACATTAATTAAAAATTTAATAATTTATTTTTAAGAAAAAAGAACTGCAAATATATGAAATATACAGAGAAAAAGATATACAAAAAGCAATAAACATGGAGGGAAAGCTACATCAAAGGCAAGAGCAAAGGATGAACTCCGGAGTTTTTCAAGTTCAGACTGCTTCTTGGTGAGGGATAATAACTTTTTCTTCCTTTTTTATCTGTATTTTGGAAGAGAATAACTTAATTTTCTTTTAACTTATTTTTCCGTTCACCAACGTTTGGTTTGAAGTAAAAGAAAATGGATGTTATAATTTTTAACTTCAAAATTTGGAAGCAAGGAGCAATCCATTCTTCTCATCAGAACTGAAAACCGGACGCCAGTGATGATTTGCAAATGGTAGGGCTCCACCACGACTCCATAGTTGCATTTGTGAAATATGCAACCACGGTGAAAATGTAATTGTTAGGCCCATCGTGACCGCTGAAATTTAAAAAATTGAATAATAATAAAACTAGTGATCTTAATAATTATATATTTGATCGGTCAAATCAGTTGAATCATTAATTTAATCGGTATAATATTATAAATATATTTAATATAAATATATATTTATATATTATAACAAATAATATAAAAAAATAAATATATATATGATAAAAATTTTAACATAAAAATTTATTTTATTATAATTACACATAAATGAACTGCATGGCCAGGATGAATCCCATCCTGCTTATTGACTACCCATCGCGCTTGGGGGCTTATTGTGCGGCCCACGATGGATCGCATGGCTTTATCGTGCCTAGGGACTTATCGTGCAGCCCAGGATGAATGCCATCGTGCTTATTGACTACCCATCGCCTCTGGGGGCTTATCGTGCGGCCAGATGAATGCCTGGCTTTATCGTGCTTATCGTGCGGCCCAGGATGAATCGCCTGGCTTTATCACGCCTGGGGGCTTATCGTGTGGCCCAGATGAATGCTCGGCTTTATCGTGCGGCCCAAATGAATCGCCTAGCTTTATCATGCCTGGGGTTTTATCCATCGTGTTGGTTGACTACCCATCGTGCCTGGGGGCTTATCGTGCGGCCTAGATGGATGAATGGCTTTATCGCTCTTTATCGTGCGGCCTAGGATGAATCGCCTGGCTTTATCATGCCTGGGGACTTTATCCATCGTGCTCATTGGCTACCCATATCGCCTAGGGGCTTATCGTGTGGCCCACGATGAATGCCTGCCACACTTATTGTGCGGCCCAGGATGAATCGCCTGGCTTTATCGTGCTTGGGGACTTTATCCATCATGCTCATTGACTACCCATCGCACATGGGGGCTTATCGTGCGGCCCAGGAGATAGTGCCATTGGCCTCGGCTACAGCAAGCGTGCCTCGCCAACTTTTACACTATAAATACCTAGGATACGCAATCGATGTTCGTCTATCTTTCCCTACCAAATTCTCTCATTCTTTCTGCCTTATATCTTCTTTTTTGCACACTTTTTTGCTAATCAAATATCACGAGAATAACATCACTACTCCTTTTCAAACACATCCCAGATCTATGAATTTTGCAATAGTAAGTTCACTTATTTATTCTGTAACATATTATATTCAACTTAGTTTTTGTAATAACCCAGATTAGTGACTAGGGGTATAGGTGATTAAATTAAGAGTGTTAGTGGGAAATTGAAAATTTGTGGACTAAAATGAAGAGAACAAAAATTCGCGGGACCGAATTGAAAAAAAAAAGGGAAAGGGGACCTTCGGCCAATTTGCTCCAATAGGAGCCTTACAACACAAAATTTGCTCTGCAAATATGTGCATAAAGCTGAGTCGAGCCTGGGTGTGAGGTTAGTTGAGAAAAATTTTGAGAGGAGAAGGGGGGAAATGAGCCGGAAGCTCCGCGGCACTGACGGGGAAAGCTTTTGAAAATCTGAAGCTTCGTGTACCTTTTACTCCGATTAAAAGCTATCAAGCTGTTCGTCAATTTCAAGTGCATCGTTTCAGGCTTCTACGGCTCAAGGTGAGTGGAATTGGTGTGTTTATTTGGGTTTGGGAAGATCCGAGTCTGTTACAGACCCGAATGGTGTTCCGGACACCTCAAACGGGCAAAAAAGAAGGGACTCGACTGAGCCGAGTCCCATGCGAGGGTCGGCCCAGGCTCGGTCCGTTAGGGCTGCTGGCCCACGGTCCTGAGTCGCGGGCCAGCCTAGGAGTAAAGGGTGTTACGACTCAACTCAGGGAGCCAAGTAGGGAAGAAGGGACCCGAAAGGGTCCAGGTCCCTGTGTTGGGCCAGCCCACCCAGCTGGGCTTAGGCTCGGCCCAGATGAGCTGCAGGCTCGCAGGCTGAGCCGCGGGCCAGCCCAAGTGCAAGCTGGGCTAAGTCGACCTGCTGGGTCGACTCAGCCTAGTGAGTAAGGAAGTGGGTCAACTCAACCGAGTTGACCCAGGATGGAAATTGGGTTATGCTATTCCAGGGAGATAAGAAATCAGGGATAAGGGTCATTTGGGGATAGCAGGGTATTGGGTAATTTGGGATTTTTGGGAATAAGGGTTTAGGACGGATGAACCGGCCAGGGTTTGACCAGCCAATTCAAGGCCATTTCGGCCGGTTCTTTGGTTGACCGGACCAGTCCCAGTTTAGGAGAATAAAACCTAGTTAACCATGAAATTTGGTGATTTTTGAATGTTCGGTTCAAGGTGAACTGGCCTCAGTTTGCGTGCTGATGTTCTAGATTAGGGTTTTTGGCCTGGTTCAACCTAACTTTAGAGGTTTTTGACCAGGTTAATATGGTTTCTAAGGTTTTTGAGCCTTTTGAATCCGATTTTGAGAGTTTCATGGCCGATTAAGATGAGTTAAAGGTAGTTTTGAACCGAGCTAGACCGGTTCGAGCCTTCTAGAGACCAGTTCGAGGATCGTGAAGGCAGATTCCGTAAATTTGAAGGTAGATAAGTAGAGTATCGCATATTAGTGGATTTTGGGGTCTCAAAGTGAGTCAGTAGTGTCTCAATACGCATGCCAGGAGCCCAGACCTTGGGCGGGGTATCCCAGGTCACTTTCGATGAGTGAGTTTTTGAGAGTAACCTTAGTTTCAGTTCTGACTCGTGGTTTGATGATTGTAGATACTCCAGGAGAGGTTTGCTTCGATCAGTGACCTGTCTGCTTGAGATTCTACACTCGATTTTGACGTGTCCAGTGAGTGACAGTACTCTCTGTATATGTGTTTGCCTCCTGATTTTTCTGTTAGTTTCTGTATTTGATTTCTGAACATTGTTATTATTTTTGGTACTTGTATCTGTCTGTTGTAGAGTCTGATAAGCTTAAATTCATTTCTGTAATCACATGTATATATATGCCTCAATGCTATGTGTCTTTTGTTTGGTATATCTGTCATGAATATGTGTGTGATTTTGAATATGTATGTGATTCCAGTTTTTTGATTTTGACTCTGGCTCTGTTCAGGGGTGCCAGGGACTCGGCCACCAGACGGTCGGCTACCGTACTGTGCGAGGAGTGCCCTGAGTCCGGACGGTTGGCCGCCGTGGCGTGTGGGGAGTGCCCTGGACCCAATGAGATGACTATAATTCTAATTTTGGCTCTGACTCTGGCACGAGATCCTAATGCAACATCTGTGTTCAGTGACTCTGATTCTAATTCTGGGATGCTAGGGGCTCTGCCATCAGGCAGTTTGCCATTATCGCACGGGAAGCGTCCTGGGTCCATCTGTGACTCTGATTCTGATTCCAGGATACCAGGAACTCAATCGGCAGATGATGGACCCCCGTACTATGTAGGGAGTGCCTTGGGTCCGGACGGTGGGCTGCCGTAGCGTACGGGGAGTGTCCTGTATCCACATGTGGCTCTGATTCTGATATGTGTTATGTGTTATGTTTTGATACTCTGATTTTGTTATGACTGTGCATATGAAACTACATGTATTAAGTTAAGAAATGTGATTTTTGTAAACCGTACTGTTACTTGTGTGATATGTATGTTTTGAATGATCTGAATTTTTATCATGGTATGCCCAGTTAGTACTGTCATTCACTGAGTTATATACTCATCCTTTTTTCCTCCCCACCTTTCAAATTTCAGTTTTGATCAGCAGCGGTAGTTCCTACAGCGCTTCCATCACCGCTGCATCGACCTGATTGTATGGGCACTTTCTGTATACTTACTTTTTTGTACTCTAGACGCTCCGTGTACAGTCAAATATGTTTTGTTATGTGTATATATGGACAAGTTTCTAATGATGAGCGTTATTGCTTCGGTCTGGTCAGAGGCTTACTGGGGTTGGTACGCCAATCCCAGTGCCGGTCACACGCCCGGGTTGGGGCGTGACAGTTTTTCTTCCTCTCAATACTTCCTGATTATTATTGTTCGATTTGGAATGTTGATATTTGGCTCACTTGGCTTAATATCTCTAGTTTCGATATTATCATCAGATCTAATTGGATATCTTCTACATTTTTTATATTTTATTTTCTGAATAATCTTCTTTCTATACTATCCAATCATAAAGTGTTTTAAGTGGATATATTATCTAATACGCTCAAATGAAAGTTTTGAGGCATATGTGGCTCAAGTATGATCTAGAGAAGCCATGTCATGGAAAGATTACGGATACTATTTGAATGTCTAATTTTTGGATTTATGGGTTTTTTTTTCAAATCAAAAAGTTAAAAAAAAAATAGAACATTAGCTTTTTGGCTTATGTTTCTTGATTTAATAGTCTCTAAGCTTTAATATTCTAATTTTTTAACTTTTTAACTTGAAAAATCAAACACCATACCTAAATAATTAAGCAATCAAAATAGGCCCAAATTCAGATAAATATTCCATAGAATGTAATCGGCAGTTGTAGGTGTTCATTTCCAATAAAATAATCAAAAGTGAATGTTCTTTGTATCTTTTTGTTTCTCCCTTCACTTTTAGATTAGATTGAAGGATGAAACGTGTCTTGTTAGTAATTCTTCTTTTATGGTTGTAATATTTTAATAATGTAGCCAGCTGTTACTATTATTTAATGGAAAGTGTCAAACTGTTGTATGTTTTGTTCAGTTGATGCTTATTGGCCTGCTGATCTTACTCTTTGCTACAAGAAAACTCAATTTGGTATGTAAGAAAACAGAGAAAAATTGCTAAACACAGGCTCATGAGTTTGTTATTTAGTGCGTTTCATAGGAGAAAATTTACCAATAAAAGTTCAAATATGGTATCCTATAAGGACCTATGGTCCCCCAAGACTATTCAAGCCCCTTGAAAATCCCTTAATTTATTCTCGGTTCCATAATTTTTCTTTTAGTACGTAAACACTATTAATTTCACCTTCTCAAATTAGTCATTTAGGAAATTAGCCCCACTGTTGCTTCCCAGCTCTTTCCATCTCTTTTCTATTCAGTATGATAACAGGGCTTTACCCCGTCAACATATCCAACGCCTTTTGAAATGAATAAACAATTATTAATTAAAATTCGAAGTCATCTTGTTATTTTCAAAACTTCTGAGAAACCAACACGTATATTTGATCCATAATTTTTTTAATGAAAATAGATTAGATAAAACAAAGGTTTATATTTTTCTTAAAAATATTTAATAGACACTAATTTATGAAACTAAACTTTTCACAAATTCAATATATTTTATAAAATTATATTGTTGGGAGGGTTAATTACTTTATCCAAATTCACCGAGCAGTTCAAATCTTTAGTTCTTTAACATTTATGGCATCCATATAATGGCATGAGAACTATTTATTTCAATAATTTGTTCAATATAAACTGTTGACCAAATTTATAATTTAAATTATTGAATAATTTAATTCAGAAATTTTATATACAAATGATCTAGTAGTCAATTTGAGACACAGTAGTTAGAAGCAAACCAAGAGCAAAAATATATTTGTTGCAAGTTAAAGGTAATTTGTGGGCAAGAGCTGTTAATACCAAAGACAACTTATAACAAAAAATTATAAAATCGGAAGATGTGCCGGTTTCAGCACGACGGAGTCCTCCCCCTTTCCTCCACAGCATAATCCCATTTCTAGTTCCAGTGCTCATCAACTTCCTCCAGTTGCAAAGCCAGGGAAATGGCGTCTCTCCATTCGAAAACAACCAAATAACCATGTGGGTCGCCGTTGCTAGCCTACTCCTTTACTGCTTCTTCTCGGTGCCGAGCAGAGATCTTCTTCTTCGGCCTATATCTTGCCAGTTCACCACACCGCGGTGGTGTTTGGCTCGGTCTCGTCGGCGGCTGTGGCCTCGGTTCTTTCTCAGGATCAACTTTTCGTGCTCTCATTAAAACCCTTCAAAGTCTTCTGGATCCAAGAAGTTTTTATAATTGTGTGTTAATTCATAACATTATTTGTTTAGCCTTTTCAAACCCAGCGTCTTATTGCCAGCCATTTACGAAATTATCATTGTGGCTGCTTCCCTGCTCTTTCCGATTCTGGAAGATGAAGCAGCCTTCGCTAACAACTTGTGGATAAGAATCAGATACCAGACTCAGAACAGTGCATAATAGGTGGATTATACAATTTCGCTTAATTTTGGAACCAAACAGAGGCTCTCTTCAGTTTCGTTTTTTTTTTTTTTTTTTTTTTTTGCGTTGAATTCTTGCATTCAATGCACCGTTTGATGAAACGAAGAGGAAGATAGAAAGAGAAAAGGGAAAGAAAAGGAGGAAAAGCGGTAGATCGATGCGACATGCACTGTTTGATGAAACGATCAAAAACATGGAAAGAGAAAAAGTGAAGGAAAGGGAGGAAAAGCGGCAGATCGATGAATGAAAGGCAGGATGCAAGACTCGGGATATAGGGAAGCGAAGGGCCTTGCTTGTTTCCGCTTTTTCATTTTCACTGGCATCATGCCTCCATCTTCGTGCACCATTTTTATTTCTGTCCTTGGACCTTTTTCTCCATGACTAAAATAAGTAATATTTTATTAGATATAATATTGATTTTTACATGATGTCCGATTTATTTTTATTACCTTCTCTTATTTTCCGATGGAAACTGAAAGCTAAACTAGTTCTTTTACAAATTGTCCGGATGCCAGGTGATGTATTATGGATGTGGCAATTTTTTTTTTAATAATGTAGAAACAAGTTGACTTGGAATTCTTTGTAATTATTAGAGTGAAAATCAGAAAAGGGGAAAAACAACATTGGCCCACTTTAAATGTATTGGATGGCCCACGAGCCCGATAGCAACCTCAAAATCCATGTCTTTGCTGTACGCTGAACTGCGAAGTGCGGTCCCATGAGAATTTTTTCTTTTTTTGAAATTAGAATATCTGATGACCGACGAGTTAATGGTAAATTACGTTGGTTGTAAGAAAAGTTTGAAAGATCTTCCCCGTACTTTTTAATTTGAGTAATAATATTAATTTTATTATAAAAAATATTTTTTTATTTAATTAACTATTAACTAATAATTATTTAATAATTTTATTAATAAAAAGATATGAAAACAATCCAATTCCACATATTTTATTACTTATTTATTTAAAATTAAAATATTATTTCATTTACTAAAAAATTATTTTTAAAATTTGTTATTTTAATTTTTAAATATAATTAATATATCTCACTTTTGATAATTTAATTACATTATATTTAATTTTTAAATAATTTTTATTTTATTTTTTAAAATTATATGTAGTTCTTTTTTCAACTTAATTAGGGTACATCTACGATGTCATCCATTCATGAAAAAAATCATCATGGAGCTAGTCAAGTCGCTTTAATATTTGCTTACTAATAACTTTAATATTCTTGATTTTTAACTTTTAAGGGGTGTATAAATTCAAAATATGCAAATGTATTTGTTTTTTCTCAAAAGCAATAATGGTAAAGAATTATTTAAAATCTTTTTCAATACAGAAAAAAATTTACCACTAAAATTTTATGTATTCGGTGTCGTGTAAGAACTTATGCATCCTTGGGACTCCAAAATTTCGCACACCCATTAAAACCGTTCAGAGTCTGGCGATACCTTTTTGACTATTACACGGTCATCTAGCTGCTTAATTTTGGAACCAAACACAGGCTCTGTCTCCCTTGGCAAAACCTAAATTTGACGCAATACCAACCACAGATTGATGGGAGATACACGGTCCAAGCCATTTCTTTTTCTACAATCCAAGTCGAGCCGTTCTTTTACAGATCCAAGCCCTCCTCCTCCTCCTCTTTCTTCTTTAATAATCCAAGCCAAGCCATTATATTAAAAGAAGAAGAACGGCTCGACTTAAAGAAGAAGCACCCTTTTCTTATATGTACGAGTCTAAAGAAAAACTGCTATAAATATTTTATTTTAAAATTGGACATAATGATAAAGGAATTATGATGATGGAAAGGAAGGGTTTCTATGAGGATGTGCCATTAAAACAGGGCACTATCTATCCGGAGAATTTGAATTAAGCTAGAACTGGTTAGCAACTTAGTCTATGAAATCGGTTATTTAATATTTGGAGGGATTTCAGAAATTATTGAGGGGATTATATCTATTTAAAACTATTAATTAAAAATTTAATAATTTATTTTTTAAGGAAAGAGAACTGCAAATATATGAAATATACAAAGAAAAAAGATATAAAAAAAGCAATAAACATGGAGGCAAAGCTACGCTTTAGGCAAGAGCAAAAGATTAACTTCGGAAATTTTCAAGTTCAGACTCTTTCTTCGTAAGGGATAATAACTTTTTCTTCCTTTTTATGTGTAATTTAGAAGAGAATGACTTAATTTTCTTTAAACTTGTTTCTTCCTTCACTAACGTCTGGTTTGAAGTAGAAATTTTTAAGTAAAAGAAACTGGAAAGCTATAATTTTTAACTTCAAAATTTGGAAGCAAGGCGCAAACCGTTCTTCTCATCAGAATTGAAAACCGGACGCCAATGATGGGTTGCAAATGTTAGGTCTCCACCGCGACTCCATGGTTGCATTTGTGAAATATGCAACCACGGTGAAAATGTACTTGTTAGGGCCCCACCATGACCGTGTAGTCACGGTGATTTATAATTTTCTTAAATCTGCAAGGAATGGTCAAATAGTTTTACTTGAATACAAATAATTCAAACTCAATTAAAATAATTATAAGAAAAAATTAAATTTATATTGACAAATAAAAAGCTAAATGAGTTTTTATAAGTAGTTTCAAAAACTTCTAATTAAAAAATTAACAAATACTCAATTATAAACTCAATTTTTACTTAAATTCTCTAACCTTTGAGAGTTGAATATTGCAAACCTTTATGCATGTGTCTATTAAACTACGGGAATCCTTATTCCAAATGCAATTGGAATAGTTGAAGGGTTGCTTAATTTCTTGGCAGAAAGTATTGATTGAGTTTCATTTTTTGGATATATCTTTTTCTCTCATCTTTTAATAGAAAATAATCTCACTTCTTTTGAGGTGTCTGAAAAGTAGAGAACTTTTTAAAACTAAAAATTCATCAAATGATAAAATTCTTCTTTTGAAATAATTTTCTAAATTTGAGTTTTATATCCTAAAAAAATATAAATAACTTAATTTAAATAAAAAACAAATAAAATAACAATATAATTTAAATAAAATTATATTTTTATAATTGAACCTCACCCTCAAAAGAATTTAAAAAACCAAATACCATTTAACATTTTTGTTTCGCTGGTTAGGAATAAGAAAAACAACTTACAATTAAAGTATATATAATGGTTAAAAAGTGAAAAAATCTGCTCTTATTAACCGGGACAGTGCAGGATTAGTGTAGTGATAGCCATGTGAAGCTCAGTGATGGCAATAGCGAAGCCAGTGACGTGAAGCTAGAAGCCAGCGAAGCCGTGAAGTGAAGCTAGAAGCCAGTGATAGCGATGGTGATGTGAAGCTCAGTGATAGCGATGGCGATGTGAAGCTCAGGAATAGCGATGGCGAAGCCTGTGAGGCCAGCGAAGCCAGTAATGTGAAGAAGCTAGAAGCCACTGAAGCCAGCGAAGCCAGTGGTAAAATTCTTCTTTTGAAATAATTTTATAAATTTGAGTTTTATATCCTAAAAAATATGAAGCCAACCCTCAGAAGAATTTAAAAAACCAAATACCGTCTGACATTTTTGTTTCGCTGGTTAGAAATAAGAAACACAACTTTACAATTCAAGTATAAAATAGTAAAAAAGAGAACACACCTGCTCTTATTAACCGGGACACCGACAGAATTAGTGTAGCGAAAGCCATGTGAAGCTAGAAGCCAGCGAAGCCAGCAAAGCCGTGATGTGAAGCTAGAAGCCAGCTAGCGAAGCCAGTGATGTGAAGCCAGAAGCCAGCTACAAGCCAGCAAAGCCGTGTTGTGAAGCTCGAAGCCAGCTAGCGAAGCCAGTGATGTGAAGCCAGAAGCCAGCTTAGCCAGCAAAGTCGTGATGTGAAGCTAGAAGCCGGCTAGCGAAGCCAGTGATGGAAGCCAGAAGCCAGCGAAGCCAGCAAAGCCGTGATGTGAAGCTAGAAGCCATCTAGCGAAGCCAGTGACGTGAAGAAGCTGGAAACCAGTGATAGCGATAGCCATGTGAAACTTTCGCCGGTCCATCGTGCGATTCAGTTTCACGCCCATCGTGGGCCCAGGAGACGGTGCCAATGGTCTCCGCTAGAAACCAGTGAAGCCGTGATGTGAAGCTAGAAGCCAAGCCAGCAAACTGCAGCAACCGTGCCGCGCTCCTACCATACGCAAGTGCTTCTGCAAAGGAACTTTTACACTATAAGTATCTGGGATAGCAATCGATGTTCGTCTGTCTTTTTACCTTCCAAATTCTCTCGTTCTCTCAGCCTTATATCTTCTTTCATAGGGTACGTAGTTGATAATGGCTCTGCAACGTGTAAGGAAAAATACCGTTTGTCAAATCAACACCACGGCCTTGTACATGTCTCTTGAGCAGCATGTTGCGCCCTTTCACAAGATGCTTACCTTTGTCATTCCTCTTCTTTTCACTTTTTTGCTAATCAAATATCACGGGAACAACTCCATCACTGCTTTTCAAACACACCCCAGATCTATGAATTTTGCAGTAGTAAGCTCCGTTATTTATTCTATAGCATATTATATTCAACTTAATTTTTCTCCCTCTCAATACTTCTTGATTATTATTGTCCGATTTGCAATGTTGATATTTGACTCACTTGGTTTAATATCTTTAGTTTAGATATTATTATCTGATCTAGTTGGATATTTTTTATATTCTTTATATACTATTTTTTAGATAACTTTTTTTTATACCATCCAATTATAAAGTATTTTAGGTGAATTTATCATCTAATACAGTCAAATGAAAGATTTGATGTATATATGACTCAAGTATTGTCACGCCCCGAATCCCGGGCCCGTGACCGGCACTAGGATCTACCGACCCCAGTAAGCCTCAACCAAACCAGTCGAACCCCAAATATATAAAACATACACAAAGTGTAATAATATAACATCCAAAAACCACCCGGGATCCTGTCTGAGAGTACAAGGAAGCTACTCTAGAATACAATCGGGTAAAGTACAAAAGAGAAATGCCCGTACATCCATCAAGTCCGCTGTCGTCGACTCCCACGTGGCACGCTAATTGAGGCAGGTACAGTCAAACAAATCTGGAATTGTATAAAAACTATGAGTCGCGAAACTCAGTGAGTACGGATGATACCTAATCTATACATGTTGGGATATGTATCACGCCACCAATACAAAAATCATACATACACATATATACAGTGAGCAGTAATCAAAACACATATGTGAGGTATCAAGGTAATCAATCATCACATCACATCAATCATAGGGCCAATGTATTCCCCGCACGCTACGGTAGCACACCGTCCGCCGGCTGAGCCTGCCATCCCGTACACATCACATCACTGGGCCAGTATACTCCCCGCACACTACGGTAGCACACCGTCCGCCGGCCGAGCCCTTAGCCACACAACTCATCTCATCGCCGGGCCAAGGTACTCCCCGTACGCTACGGTCCACCGTCCGTCGGCTGAGTCTGCCACCCCGTGCACATCACATCACGAGACCCCTGTCTCGTCTTCTCACGATCGGAGGAACCCACCATCTCGACGATCGGAGGAATCGCACTAGTGCATATCACATCCGCGGCCACTGCCGCCCCGCGGCCTCTGCCGCCTCACATCACACATCACATCGCGGCCTCTGCCGCCTCACATCAGATGATACCATCCTCACATATAGTCAAAAACAGGTATACGTAACATATACAGTTCACATCTCAAAACAAGTATCACATACTAACATAGCTCACTGACAGTTCACCAAACACATAACACATATCCCGGGTATAACGCATAATCAAAGTACAGTTTTCAAATCACATAATCATCATGTTTGAAAATCACAGTATGAAAACACAAGCATAGAAAGGGTATCATCACTCACAGTACAGACGCTAAGCCAAAACGAGAGTCCCGAGTCACCTAACCCGACTCAGTGGTCCAGGTGTGCCCCTGCCTGCGAATCTGCAATCAAAATCACACAAAACCATCACCAACGGCAAAACCGGCACAAGGAACAGGCTCGGTAGCCTCAAACCGAACTAAAATCCCAAACTGGCCCCCTGGCACGCATCTCGAGGCAACCCGACCTGTCACCAGAACCTACGCGACTCACTAATTCAGAACAAATCTACTTAACCACCCTCAAAACTACGGAACCAGCCTCCACAAAACTCGAACCGCAACGAACCGGTCTCTAAAACCCACGAACTGACTTAGCCCGATCTAAAACTACCTCTGACTCAACTCAAACGGCCACGAAACCCTCAAAATCGGATTCAGAAGGCCCAAAAACCCTAGGAACCACTATGAACTGGCCAAAAATGGCTCAAACCAGCTCCGAACCGGGCCAAAAACCCTAATCCTAAGCATCGGCACGCAAACCGAGACTGGTTCACCTTGAACCGGACCTCCAAAAATCACCAAACTTCACGGTTAACTAGGTTTTATCATATTGAACCAGGAACCAGTCCAAATTCTCCAAGAACCGGCCTGAAAACCAGTGAACCGGTCACCCGAGCATTAAAATACTAAACCGGCCGGTTCACCTCGAACCGGGCACCCAAAATTTCCCGAACCCACTTGGTCTGATAGGTATTTTCTCCCTGAATCCAGAACCGGTCCAACCTCTCAAATCCGAGTCAAAATGGCCACTGAACCGGTCAGTCAACCCCTTGGTCAACCTTGACCGATTCACCCTTCAAAACCCTAATCCAATTGATCCAAGTTTATTTAATTCCAGCCTATCCCAAGCTCCCCTTAACCCAGCTCCTGTTATCCTCGGGGATAGCATATCCCCAATCCACTGAGTCAACCCAGACGGGTTGACTCGCCCATCCGTACAAGGCCGAGTTGACTCGGGCCGAGTTAACTCGGCCCAACTCGCCTCTTTTTTTTTTTTTTTTTTTTTTTTTTGGGCCCGCGGTTCAAGCCCGCGGGCCACCCAGCCCAGTGGGCTGAGCCCAGGCCCAACGGCCTGGGCTGGCCGGTACACGGACCCGGACCCTTCCGGGTCCGTCCCTTCCACCCGGTCGCCCGAGTGTTCAACCCGGTTGCAGGTCCGGCACCTGCAACCGGTTAAAGCTGAAAACAAATCCAAAATCCAACCAGAGATCAAGCTTACCTGAGCCGAAGACACCCCCAGCACCCTGCTCTGCACCAGGCGACCTCCAATCAGCCTTCAATCGGATTAAAAAGCTATCCACAAGCTTGAAGAAGCCAAAGAAGCCGCTCGGTCCTTCGTCCGCTCCGTCGGCCGGAAAACAGAAAAATGCTCCACTCTATGTTGCTCAAAGCTCGCAATCGATTGAGGGGTTCCATCGAGCTTTCAAATACACGCAATAACGTGCCAAAAGCCGACTCAAATCATCACAAAACGTGGCCAAATCGACGAGGAACAGCATTCGGCCACTGTTCCTGACAAATTTTCTGCAAATTGCAGATCAGGTCCCTGAACCTCGTGTCATTCACAAAACAGTCCCTGAACTATTTTCACTTCAGTCCCCAGATAAAATAATTACTACAGATTAGTCCTTAGTCAAATAAAAATTAAAATTCTGGGTTGTTACAAGTATGATCCAAAGAGGCCATTTCCAGTAAAATAATCAAAGGAGTATGTTTTTTTGTATCTATTTGTTTCTCCCTTCACTTTTAAATTAAATTGAAGGGTCAAGTGTGTCTTGCTATTATTTGTTTTGTTGGTAATTTTTCTTTTGTGGTTGTAATATTTTAACAATGTGGCCACCTGATACTATTATTTAATGGAAAGTGTCAAACTGTTAGGTGTTTTATCTAGTTGATGCTTATTGGCTTGCTGATCTCATTTTTTGCTTCAAGAAAACTCAATTTGGTACGTAAGAAAACAGAGGCAATAAATTCCTTTTTTCTTTTTTGTTAAAAAAAAAAAATTGCTAAGCTTGAGCTCATGAGCTTTTTTTTAGTGCGTTTTATATGAGAAAATTTACCAATAAAAGTTCAAATATGGTATTCTGTAACGACTTATTCATGCCTCTTGAAAATTCCCTAATTTATTCTCGGTTCCATAATTTTTTTTTGGTATGAGGACACTGTTAATTTCACCATCTTCCATTTCTTTTCTATTCTGTACGATAACGGGGCTTTCCACCGTCAACACATCCAACCTTTTGAAATGAATAAACAATTATTACTTAAAATCCGAAGTCATCTTGTTATTTTCAGAACTTTTGAGAAACCAACACGTATATTTGATCCATAATATTTTTTTAATGGAAAGAGATTAGACAAAACAAAGGTTTATATTTTCTAAAAAAAATTAATAAACACTAATTTATGAAAATAAAATTTTCAGAAATTCAATATATTTTATAAAATAATATTGTTGCGGAGGGTTTATTACTTTATCCAAATTGGCCGAACATATTTGTTGCATGTTAAAGGTAATTTGTGGGCAAAAGCCGTTTATACCAAAGGCACTTATAACTAAAAATTATATAATCGGAGGATGTCCCGGTCGCACAATGTACAACACCTCCCGCACAACCCAAACCCCCCCCCCCCCTCCCCCCGGGAAACAACAAAATACCCCGCGGGGCTAAATCTTCGCTCTTTCACTAGATCTTCTTCCATGGCCACGTTTGCAAGAGCTAGCATAAGCAGCTTTACTGGAGGAGCCAGCTTAGAATTCAGGACCTTCTACTTCACCCCAGAACGACTTAGTCCTCCCCCTTTCCTCCACACCATAATCCCATTTCTAGATCCAGTGCTTATCAACTTCCTCCGGTTGCAAAGCCAGGGAAACAGCGTCTCTCCATTCGAAAACAACCAAACAACCATGTGGGTCGATAATGCTAGCCTACTCCTC
Organism: Thlaspi arvense; assembly: GCA_911865555.2. Lineage (NCBI taxonomy): Eukaryota > Viridiplantae > Streptophyta > Magnoliopsida > Brassicales > Brassicaceae > Thlaspi > Thlaspi arvense. The sequence continues at coordinate 66,189 of CAJVSB020000238.1, forward strand.
TACTGCTTCTTCTCCGGTGCCGAGCAGAGATCTTCTTCTTCGGCCTATATCTTGCCAGTTCACCCACCGCGGTGGTGTTTGGCTCGGTCTCGTCGGCGGCTGTGGCCTGGGTTCTTTCTCAGGATCAAATTTTCGTTCTCCCATTAAAACGCTTCAAAGTCTACTGGATCTCAGAAGTTTTTATAATTGTGTGTAATTCACAACATTATTTGTTTAGCCTTTACCCAACGTCTTATAGCCAGCCATTTACGATATTTCATCACGGCTGCTTCCCTGCTCTTTCCGATTCTGGAGGATGAAGCAACCTTCGCTGAGAACTTGTGGACAAGATTCAGCACCAAACTAGGAAGAGTGCATAATAGGTGGATTATACAATTTCGCTTAATTTTGGAACCAAACAGAGGCTCTCTCTTCCTGGCAAAACATAAAAAATGAAAAAATTGACCTTGAGACCCATGAAAAGTACGGCACTACCTTTTTGGCTATAACATTTAGTCATTCTAGTCGCTTAATTTTGGAACCAAACAGAGGCTCTCTGCCCCCTGGCAAAACGATAAATTGGATGCAACCATGGTAGCAAATGCACCGTATATCTAACCATGGTTGCAAATGTTAGGGACCTACCACGGATAAACCACAGATTGATGGTAGGTACACGATCCAAGCCATTTCTTTCTACATAATCCAATCCAAGCCAAGCCACTATTGTACACGGTCCAAGCCCTGCTTCTCTTTCTTTTATAATCTACTTAAGCCAAGCCGTTTTACAGAAGAAGATGAGCGGCTTGGATCGTAGAAGAAGAAGCACGCATAAAATAATTTACCACATGTGAGTTTAAAGAGAAACTTTCATAAATATTTTATTATTAAAATTGGATAGAATAAAGTAAGAATATTAGAATGATGGAAAGGTGGGTTTCTATGGGGTACGTCCCGTTATAACATGGCGCTGTCTATCTGAAATTTTCCTTTTTTTTTTTTTTGGGTAAAAATCTACAAATATTTTTGAATTAAGTGAAGTTACAACTAAATCAAATCTTAAACTATTATATAGATGATATACGGAGACAGTTAAGAAATTACTGAGGAAGTATATTATATTAAAACCACTAATTATTAAACTACTTTAATTACTAGCTTACCAGTGACTTGAATTTGGTTCACCTCGTGTAGTGTCTCCAATTTCATTATCGAAATATGATTCACTTGAATCACTTCTATTCTATCTATACCATCCTTTTCTTTGGTAAGTTTATTATTTTATTATCTAATTTTAAATCTTTGTGATTGGATATATCACAAATTTGAATTAGTGCCAAACTTAATCTTTATATCACTCAAGTGTAATATGAATGATGGATCAGAATAAGACAACATATAAAAATGGTTTATTTAGTTGCCTATTTTTAAATTTTTGGGTTAATATTTCAACTAAAAAAGTTTGAGGAATAGAATATTAGGTTTTCAGCTTTTACACTTCTGAATTAAAAAGTTTATAAGTTGAAATATTCTAATTTTTAACTTGAAAAATCAAAATTAAGCAGTCAAAATAAGCCCAAGTTTAAATAAATATGTGATAGAATTTACTTGATAATTATGGGTGGCTTTTTGTAGTAGAATATTAAAAAATCTTATGAATGTTATTTTTGCCCTTTACTTCTGGGTTTGTACAGTTATATGAGGATTGAGGGTAGAAGTCACTTGTTTATTTTGTTCTTCTATTCAGTAATTTCTCTTTTATATGACTTGTGATATTTTTATAATACAGTATTATTTTATGAAAACTAACAAATTGTTGAGTAATTTGTCTAATGGATACTTATCATCTTGATGATTTATTTTTTTCCCAAAAAAAAATCCAATTTGTACACGTAAGGAAACGGTTCCAATCTATAAATTATAATTTACAATCATTAAAACCAAAAAAAAAAAGGAAAAA
>CAJVSB020000239.1:0-68047 GCA_911865555.2 Thlaspi arvense
TAAACAAATAAAGTGACTTTACTCTGTTTTTCCAGCAAGATATGAAGACTATATATGTATGTTACCATTTTCTTGAATTCTTATTTTTTTTATTTCATTTGTTGAACACGTTGTACTTCTCGTTTCGTCAATGTTCTATTCTTTTGTTTGCTTCTTCTTTTGTTTGTTTGTCCTCTTTTGTTTGACAAATACTCACTTCTTCACCCTACCATATTGGCAGATCAATCCAAAGAATCTGCACAAACTATTTTCACATCTACTTTATGTTTTTATCCCATGATTGCTTTCCGGAAGCAAAAAACGTTTCTGGGTTCCACTCCAATTTTGCTTTCTGAAGATGGTTGCTATCTCCTACTTTTCCCTCTGACAAATGGTTCTATCTCTTCTTCATGAAATGACACAACCAATTTCCTACTTTGTCAAAGTACTTCATCACAATTTGGTGACTTACAAAAGCATATGCTTCTTCCTTGCATGCTGAGAAACAAATGGTAATGTCAATCCACTCACTAATGCATAAAGCTCTCGCATGTGTACCTTTTTGGTGAATGTCTTCTAACTGTTAAATCAAAATATATATAATGACCGTTATATTCTTTAATATTATTATAATGAGATATATGAAATTGATAAAATTGACAGAATTCACTCTTCATTAAAAAAGAAAGTAAAGTGGCATTTAGCATGGCTTAGCAACATGATTATTGGCCATGTGAAAATTGGGTATTAATTATCATGAAGTGGTTTTCATTGCAAAATCACTTTCTAATTTGGATTTTACAAAAATAGGACAAATTGCCAAAGAGTAAGGTGATAATTGACACAAATTACCATAGTGGCCTGTTATGTCAAAGAAAATCTTTGACAACTGAACCGAACGGATTTAATCAATCAAGTTCTCACCAAAATAAATAAATAAAAATGACTATATGCAACATCCTATTTTTATTTTTAAAAAATCCATAATCCAATTATAGCAGCAGCATAGCTGTCTTTTGATAGCCCATGGGCCTGCATGCCAACCTGACATCATCTGAAAGTCTAAGAGCCCAGAGCTCGACCACACCTGGGTCCACTAGAAGCCTAGAGTTTTGGTGGATCACACTTGGGCCCAAGCCCAGTGCAGTTTGGTCTTTTTATTGGTCCACCGCAACAAAATCCAGCTCGTTTACCTCTCTTAAAAAGAAAACTTTTGATGCTGTCAATCCAGTCACTTGCTGACCTTTCAGCAGTCAAATCAAAATTCTCCGCATTGAATAAACTAATCAATCTATCAAGTCATTTTTTTCCCTTTAAATGCATTTAAATTTTATTTACCTCAGAAATTTTTAAAACATACGTACATCTCACAAAAGAAAGTGAAGTTATTGTTGTAGTTTCACTCATGACACCGGATTGAAAATAATAAAGGAAAAAAACCAAACAATGAATATGAATATGAATAGGATAATGTTTCATGCAAACTCTAGTATTATATAGAGGGAGAGAGAATGGCATATATAATATTTAGGTACCTAACAGAGATCTGGGGGCGTGGAGGTTTGGTGGCGGTATAGAAAACAAGCAAAGCAACACCCAAGCTCACAAACAACCTCCAGCACACCTGTAACCCAATCCCACGCCAAAGAGGACGACGTTTGGAACGACAAGTACCTCCACCACCACCCCTTTCCCCTCGAAGTAATCCTCCTCTTCCTCTTCCCACCCATCATCACAGCCTTCCACCCCTCGGGTCAGATGGTTCTTCGTCGTTTCTCGGTGCCAGCATCGTAGGGGATTATCTTCTTGTCGTGCAAGTTGCCGAATGAGTTGTTGGAGCCTCGAGAGGAGTAACGGGAGAGCGTGAACCGGGTGGCCTCCTGGCTCTGGTTTTTCGGATCGGGTAGGGTGGCGGGGGACTGGAAGGGTTCGGAACGGGTTGGGGAGTGGAAGGTGGACTCGTTGTTTCGGAGCTCCGCGCTGTTGGCCCGAGAAGCAGTGGATGGGCTCTGGACGAAGTAGAGGGCGTAGGGGTAGGATCTGAAAAGTGCTTCTTCCTCTGCGTCCATGCGGTGGCCTGCCATGGGGTGAGAGAGAAGAAGAGAGAGAGAGAGAGAGAATGATGGGTCTGACATGAGAAAGGGTTCCTGGGGAGATTTTAAACTGGGAAAAAAGAGACGTTACTTTGAGGGTATGGAGGGAAAGGTGGGGGAGCCTACTCAGCCGTGATCGTTTGAGCCATTAGAGCCAGCCATCTTGACCTTTATTGTTTCGGTAAAATAATACACTTTTGGCGTTTCCATACTTCCATCCAGTTGCTGTTTGAGCTCACATAGTTTTAATTCTAATATATTTAGCTCAAAATTTTAAATCTGTGACACATTTCACCTCCAATTAACTTTCCAAATAAAAATAACTTATTATATATGAAAATCTTAGTTTCTATATATGAGAATTTTAAATGAGAAGCGTATTTAAAATTAATAAAAATAATTTTTATCCCTTTTCTATGCAATATAAACCCAAATTTAAAAAAATTTGGAGTCAATAAGTAAATTTAATTAAATTCTTGGTTTTTCATTTAAAATTAATGAGAGAAAATGTGTTAACTTTTGAAAATTATTAAACTCAATATTTTACAATTGAAACTTTAATAGATCAAAATAAAATTTAAACAAAAATACGAGAACTAAAATAATAATTTTTTCATCCTTTTCTCTCTCTCTCTCTCTCTCTTTTTGATTCAAATAGCCGTTTTGCTTAAAGATAATGCATATAACTCTATGCATCCAGCTGATTCCTTTTCTCTAAGTTTTAACTTTTCTTGGAGAAAAAAAAAATAAAAATAAAAATTTTGAAGTCTGCTTTTTATTTTTAAAAAAAATGACAAACTTCTAGAGCTCATAGATTTTCAATGAGATTTTTTGCATTTTGTCAGTTTTTTTTTTTATATTTTAAAGGACTAGAAAATTGTAAATTTTCAATTTAAAAATTCAAAATCATCTTAAATAAAGGGGTACAAAAATTATTATTAGTTAAAAAATTTCAACTACTAAAATACCAGACAATCACATGATATCAAGCCAAAATGGTAACTCATTAATTAGGCTTTGCCATCCTGAGCGAAGCCGATGGACCCAAGCAATGAGAACTGGAGTGGAGCCGAAGCCGAAGCCGCCGCCGCTGCGAGATGCATATTAAATGGTCCGAGGATTACGGAAGAGAAGGGAGCTAAGAAAGTTAACCGATAGTGATTGATGTATTATATATATATAATATATATGTTTTATGACTTTACACGAATTGTATCTCCCTTTTACATGGCTCAAGAATGATATGATAAGAAGTTAAGCATATAACCAGTTGTCATATTAGCAAACATTTTTTTTAACTTCTCTTTACAGGATTGTCTCCGTTTTATTTTTTTTTAATTCATATTAAATTTTTTCACTTTCATTCAATATTCTGCACCTAATCAAATTAAAAAATTAAATATTTTAAATAACATATGAAGTCTTAGAAATGGACGACAAGGATCAATTATTACATACCCATCAAGTTGTTTATAGATCAGATTCAAAGTGAAGGGTTTTTGCGTTGAAGATGGCCGAGTATTGCTGTCCCTACTATATCATGTATAGCTCACACGCAACCCAATTGTGTATAAAAATTTATCTAGGAAAAGGACTAGAACAGAAGTGGGAGAGAAATCTTAATTAACTGCTATTTTTGTAAAAAGGATTTAATTTCAGAATGTAAAACTTGATATATATGTGGTCGAGAGAGAGAGAGAGAGAGAGAGAGAGAGAGAGGAAGTTAGTGGAGGGAATGGAGTGTATAAATCTCTAATAAAATTTTGCTTGCTTTAGAAGTGATGATGGATTGAGATGGAAGGTTGAGGAAGGGGGGTACTAGTCATGATGAAGATAATAGTGAGAACATTGAGAAATAATAATCAAATGGGAGTAACTTTCGCTTTTACATCAAGACATAATGAATTCGGCCTCTCATTTTCATAATTATTATGAAAACTAGGGTTTTTCTTTCTCTCTTCTCCATCTCCCCCCCCCCTTCTCTACCACTGGCTTAATTGTACTATCCTTGCTCTTCCTTTTTTAAAGATAATATATATTTTGTGACATTCATTGGTTATTTTTTATTATTTTTGAAAGAGTATATCTGACATTTATCTAGAATAAGTTTGCACAATAATAATTTTATATCATTGTTCCATCACTAAAATAAATATCCTATTCCAAACAACTCATAATAAACCATTAAATGAATACGAAGATATATTAATTAATATTCTTTTATTAATAAATGAGTCGAGAATACATCCTCAAATTATGGCACGATGTCAAGAAAGAATGGCTTGCCATATACATATCAGCATGCATATGGGGACTCGGAGGCCATGCACGTTTAAAATTAAGCTCAATGTTGATCAGGTTGCAAGTTCATTTTTCTTGAACATGACTGAATGGGCGTGAAAATGCTTGTTTATTAGCAGAAAGAAAGGACTTTTCATTTGGGGGGAAAAAAAGAAACAAAAAGAGAGATCATCAATTGCCCACCAACTCATAGGCTTCATTATTTCAAGCTATAGTAAGGTGTAAAACAAGCTAAGTCTTGTCATTAATGCCCTTATAGTGGACTTAATTTAATTATTTTGATTCAAGAAAGGGGATATCTTAACTTGCAACAATAAAAAATAAAAAATTGGAAAACTAATGTTGTTTGTCTAAATAATTAAATGGACAATGTATTGATAAACGTTCATGCTTAAAACACGGGCTCTTTTGTGTAAAGTTATTACACACCCCAATAATATTATATATCTCTATTATATCAGAAAGGTGCCCTAGGATCTAAAATGTTTTTAATTTTTTAACTAAACTATCCCTATTAAAATTTGTATGTATATACACTAAAGCTGACGCAAAGTCTTAAGAGGGTATAAAGGATAAAACCCATAGCTCGCCATGTCAGTTTGAATCCCCGTATCTCGCCTAAGGAAGAACTTTTTCTTAATTTTTTTATTTTTTATTTGTTGAAGTTTTTAATTAATTAAATGGCATGATTAATTATTAATATTATGTAATATCTCATTCTAAATTAATTTTTAAAAGTGATATGATATAACACGTAAAAAAATAAAAATTACTATTAAAAAATTTGAATTTAAGTATTTTGTATTAGTGATTCAAATTTGACAAGTTATTAAGTTTAACAACTTTCAAGTTGTTACATATTACCACCCGTTGAAAATAAATCCAAAGAGTAATCAATATTCTGGGTTTCATGTTTCAACTTTGAAAATCTAAACCCTATATTCGATTTTTATTTTCTATTCTTAAAAAATAAATTTTTAAAAATTATTTTTAAAGTAATTTCTATTAGCTGCTTTTGAAAATCGTTTTTTAAAATAAAAATATTGCCTGGTCAAAAAACAGCAAGAGGGAGAGCGTAGCGATCGTTGGACAGAAGGGAGTGGGGGGGGGGGGGGTGGTTGTTGTGGCAGAAACGGTTTGAGAGTAGCAGCAGCGGGCGAAGAGGACGGTGTTGTCGATAAAGAGAGCTGGATGTGATAGTGCAGCCGTGGGTGTGAAATTAATTTAGTTTATACCAACAACCTCAAAATATATTCTAGTTTTTAAATACGATGCCCAAAAATTGAGACATTATTAATAATATTTCTGTGCTTTTAACGAAATGAAAATGATTATTTTGAAAATATATTTGCTAACTTCAAGGCGAATATTACAATCTAATAAGATTTAATATATATATACACACACACACACACAACATATATATTTGTTAACAGATAATATATTCTCTTCACTGTTATGTAAATATTTATACATTTTTTTACAAAATGAAAATAATTGATTTGGAAAATAACCAAAGTGGATGTTGCAACCTAATAACATTTAATATTTTAGTTTATTAGAAAAATTCATCCAGTAACACCAAGGTGAATCCTTATTTAATATATTAAAAAATTAATCTTAGTAAGATGAAGGTAAATTACTACAACCACAATAAATTTAATAATTTATTATATGACTATTACATGTTATATATATGTTTGTAGTCAGAGTTCCGTAGATATTTGTACGTTTTCTACGATCTGGAAATGATTGAGTTGGATCATAGATACGACAACATCAATGCAAATCACGCAACCTCATTAGATGTCTGATCTCGCCAAAATGGATGCTGCTACCTTACTAGATGTTAATGTTTTATTACATAAGATAATTGATTTGGTAGTATTTAGGGCTGTCATTGAATCGGATTGGGGTCGAATTATAGTATATTTGAATTTGAATGTGACAGTAGTATTTATATTTAAATTTAACTTAAAATTTTATAAGATATATATTTAATACTATCATATTCGAATCTGGATATAAATCTGATATCCACACAAAAATACAAATCCCAATTGTTAATTATAATGTATTTATTATTTTATATTTTAGAAAAAATAAATTAAAATTAAAACAAGAAATTCTTAAAAAATGAATTATTAATTTTAGAGTTTAAAAAGTATATTATAATTGTATATGATCTACCACAATTATAAAATTTGAGAATAGTTTATTGTTAATATATAATAATTATATTCAATCCATTAATATACATATTTTTATAAAAAAATAAAAATACTTTCTAATTCTAATTTTAAGAAAAAATATTTTTTAATTAAATTTTGATAAATTCCATTTATATTGTGATATATATATATATAATATTATATCATATTATATGTTATTTATTGTTTGTACAAAGTGTGTGTGTGTCTATATATATATATAATATATAAATTTTAGATTTAAATCTTTAATAAATTGAATCAAGTAAAATCGAAATTCGTTTCATTTATTTCGGATTATAGACTTTTATAATTAGATAATGTCAATTAAATTTTTTATCAATTAGATATTCTAAATAATTGGATCGAATTTAGATTAAAATCCACTCTATTGTCACAACCTAAACTTGGGTTTGTGACTAACACTAGAGTCCTCGATCCTAATTAGTCTCACAACAACACAACCTGTTCAAAACTAATCAAATCACATAAATATCTCATACTGTTCAAGTACAACACCAAAATCTTATATGAGTAATAAATGAGCACTAGAATACAAATAGGCAAATAAAAGAATATGTCCGTACATTAATCGACTCGTGAATCTCGCTCTGACACAGTTATTGGGAATATAAACAATCAAGTTAATCTGGAAAGACAATAAAATGTGAGTTGCGAAACTCAATGAGTATAAATGATACATAATGTATGCATGTTGAGATATGGGTTACATCATAAGTCCAAAACTATACATATACATATATATACAGTGACCAATTTCAGTATCAAAACATACATATGTAGGAGTACAATGATCATATCACAAGATTTCAGTCTCGTGGCTCTCAGGATCAGAGAAATCTATCATCTTAATGATCAGGGGCATTACAATCATAATCACATCAAATAGCTATTCCCGATCGAAGGAAACCCTCTGTCTCATGATTGGGCTCAGTACAGTCACATATCACGCTCCAGGCTGGAGGCATCCTCCATCTCACACAGAGGGCATCACAACCATAATTACGTTAGATTGCCATCATTCGATCAGGTCCACATCATGCCCATCAGAAAAATACATTCACTAAAGTAACACAATCTTAATACATATCACAACTCCTCACATATAAGTCTAAAATAGATATATATAGTCCATAACTCAAAACTAATATCACATATCAACAGAGCTCATTAATAGTCAACAAATCATATAACACATATTTCAGATGCAACATATACAAAACATATAATTATTCATTCTAGAAAACTTTAGTAGAAAAATATGTGTATAGAGAGAGTATCATTACTCATAGTATTGAAGCAAAGTCAAGGAAAAAGTCCCAAGTCACCCTCACCTGACTTACCAGTTTGGGTGCACCTCTGTCAGTGTATCTATAACCACAATACACAAAATCACTACTAGCCCAAAACTGACACAATAAAAGGGCTCACTAGCCTAAAATCGAGCTCATATCTCACTTTGGAACACTAACACATATCTCAATACTCATTACTCATCACCCGAGACCCAACAACAACTAAGAATACCCTTTAAATTAGCTTTAATTACTCGTAATGAGTCGGTCTCCAAAACTCTTGAAACTGGCCTAAAAGCCTAAAATTGTCTCAAACAAATTGAACTAGCATGAAACCCCTAAATCGAATTGAACAACCAACTTAAAACCCAAAGAACCGTTTGAACTGATTAATGAAATAGGGTTGAATCAGTATAAACCCTTGAACTGGCCTAATTGGGTTGGTTTAACCAAAATAATTTGTCTAGTGAATCGAACTTCCCGAAGCCCCAAACTTGGTTGGAGGATGTTATCCTTCTGAACATGAAAATGTTCAAACTCCAAAAATTTTTGATTGATTTGGCTACTAAACTAATAGCCAAACATCGATAAGAAAATTAAATTTATTGAAACCCTAATTTTTCCTTGGATTATCCCAAGGTTGGTTGGTTATAATTTCAAATTAATCGTTATCCCTGTTTCGCTCCTAGAATAACATATCTTTAATTCATTGTTAGGTCAACCCGTTGAGTCGACCCACTATTTAACCACTCGGCTAAAACCCACTCCACCTAAGCCGACCCTTGGCCAAGCCCATCAGCCCACTGGCTAGGCCCTATGGGTCGGCCTAGCCCGAGCCAGCCCAGCCCAATTGGGCTGCCCCTCGTCCTGCTCGAGCCTTCTTTGGCTTGAGCCCATCTAGGATTGGGCCCAAACTGGCCAGTCAAGCACTAGGTTTTAGGCCCGGCTTAAGCCACATGAACCCGGATCCCTATCTAGGTTCATCCTTGTTACCTGGCTTCTGATCCAAAACCACATCTGAGCCTAAACAAACTCAGAAATCCAAAACTTGAAAAATAAACCCAGAAATCACAACTTACCTCAACACCAAAACTTTGGAACTTGTTCAAGCGACCCTCCCGGAACTATTTAATAGGAGAAAAATTGATTGAATGAGCTTCGATCCTTGAAAAACCAGCTTAGTCATTCATGGAACCAGTCGGCCAAGCCAACTTGAATCTCTTCCCAATCTCTCTCTAGATTTCACAATTGATGGAGGGGTTTGGTGTGTTTGGGCTCGACGTGCTCAAATACATAAAAATCTCGCAATGAATCGACCTCGATCGAGCACGGTATGGGGTCTACAGTCCGGGTTATTGTTTCATTGAAATTTTTTTGTTCTGTCAAAATCCGGTCCCTCTAATTTTCTTTCTTTTCAACTAGCCCCCTCCAAAATATGATTAAACCCCAGAAATTAATATTCTATGCAATAAGCCCCTCATCCCATTAATTAGTTAATTTCTCTTAATAAATTTAATTAAGGTTATTACAATTGACAGCCCTAGCAGCATTAACGTGGATAGTGCAATGACATAAGATTTAATATTTGTAAATAACAAGTATTAACTAATTAGACTTTTAGGTTAAATAAATGACTTTCATTAATTATATTTCGTTTAACTCTCAAATATAATTTTAACATTTAACGCATCACCACCCTTAACAGTTATTAAGCATAACGTATAAGCTAAGTTTTTTGTAGCAGAATATAGGTAGTGAAAAAGAAGCCGCCCATAATATAGGTGTGAGTTCTTAATTTTCGAATCTTAAAACATCACATCCTTAAGAGATAATCAAGAGTAACCCACGAGGCCAACTTCGGGTAATAGATATTAGTTATGACAATATTCACTCCATAAATCTCTCTATTGGAAGAAGGCCGTCCTGTTGAAAAAACTTAGTCGAATTCGAGGGAAATAACAATCTCATAATGCGCATCTCATCCATGAAAAATAAATTATCATCCATTACATGCATAAAATAATAAGGAAAGTGATGATTCGGTTGTGAATTTCTACAACTAATCTTATTAACTTCGGATGCATCTTATCCATCTTGGTGTTTCAAACTTCAGTTCATCTACTTTATAATTCTCTTTAGCTTAATTACTTAACTTTTTTTTATCTCAAACATTTATTTAAAAAAAAAGAATTGAAGAGATGAAATTAGTAAAGAACAATAAAAAAATCCTTTAATCCTAAAATGCTTATTTTCTAAAACCCAGTGGAAATATTAATCATACTAAAAAATTATCTAGAGAGCCTACTTTATTGTACGAGAATAGACCGATTGTGTAACACCCTCCTACACGAATCACTAAAAGCAATCGGTCAACGTGGCCTGATCTGCTGGGTCATATTTGGGTCAGAGAGCTAACAAGAGCCCATTTTCTTAACCGAGCGGCTACCTGAGAATAATTCCAGGCCTCTTAAAAGTTAAGATAATGTTTGAATTAGAGTCGTAGTTTAAGATTTTGATTGGTCGTGGGATTTTTTTTATTCTTATTCTTGGATAGATTGTGTCGATTTGGACCTTCGGTATCACTTCATCCTTTTTATTTGACATTTTAGAGATTAATATTTCCATTTACGAGGCTTTCTTGGTAAATTCAAATACATCTTCCAATTGAGAATTAATGTAATAATATAATTATATAATAAATCAATTAGGTGTGTTCAACAAATTAAATCAAATTGTAGAAATCAATTTTGATTTAGTTTAATTTAGTTTGGAAAATTTTTTTTTTTGTAAGGTTTAGTTTGATATTTAACATGTAAACAAATTGTATAAATTAAATTAAACTGTATAGTTTATATATATATATATATACTAAATAAAAATTTTATTTATATATATAATTATTTTTTGATAGCATATTTTTTCTTTTTGTTATTTTTTATTTCATATTTATTTTAATAATTGGTTATTTTTCTTTCCTAAAGTGTAATTTTTATTAGTATAAGTAAATTCTGTTGAAATTGAACTAAATTATGAACCACAGTTTAATTTGATTTTTACATGAAGTATAATTTTGTTTAAATTTAAGCATCAAATCCAATCAAACCAAAACATGAACAATGTAAAATTAAACTAAAAATTGGCTTGTCCTATAGTTTTTTATACATTTAATTAATTACATAGTTTCTTATTGTATTGAACGTTTCTTATTGTTGACTTTTAAAAAATATTTGTTTTGTATTACTTCTATATCGCCATATATATATCTATGCTGACCAAAAATAAGAAAGGATTGTATAACTTTTGCCTAAACATGACCAGTTTTGATTCCATTAGAAGGATACTAGAGAAAGAAAAGGGAGGGAGGAGTGAGAGAGAGAGATATATGAGCCACTAAAATGTTTTGCCTTTCCAAGACATGTTGGTTGAGGAAAATAAGATGGATCCATCAGTTGATTGACTCAGATCTTGTGACACTGAGTTGGTGTGCCAACGTAATGCTTCTACATACTTTGTTTATATATTGTTACATGTGTCATCCATGTCAAGTTTAATTTAGATTCTTCCTTGAATTTACTGAAAAAAATTAAAATTAAAAATAAAATATTTTATTTAGAGGGTAGTATATACAAAATTTGACTTTTATTTTATTAAAAAATAAATGTTCAAAATTTTGAAATATATAACGAAACTCGTCTTCTGGAGTTACTGTTACACGCCTCGTATATATTCTAATGGTGGGTGTGTCTTCATTTGGTGAGTAATTTGCCTAATTCAATTTGGAAATTCTAATAAGTCAAATGGGTATAATCCATTTAAGTGATCTTCAAAATAAAAGCAGAAAACACTAAAACAGCCCCTCAAAACCAGAAGTTTTCCACCAAAATCTGTATTTGGTATGAAATTCACGGCAAAAGCCCAATGTTTCTTTTGTTTTTATCTTTTATTTTTCATCTTACTTTATTGATCATGAATCTCTATGCTTTAAATCTGAGGTTGAAAACAAAACACTCGTTGAAAATGAATCATTATTTTTCAATTCCATTCTTTAATGATCAGCAACACATTGATGTGGCTACAGTAAAATGTGAAAGCACCAAAATTTCGAAGAAACTACTAACTATTGTGTCTGTGTGTGTGCGTGTGTGTGTAAGAGAGAGAGAGAGAGAGAGGGAGTTCTTATTGTTGTGTATTAATCTACAAACCTTCCACTTAAAAACAATCTCCATTCGCTGCTTCATGTATTGTACAAAATCCTAAACATAGCCTTCTCCACTGTTCTTGCAGATATGTTTCCCTCCACAGCTTCATAACAACCTCTGCCTTGATTATTCCAATTTGTACATTAAAATACAATTTCACCAACTACCCCTTATTTCTTTTCTTTTTTTTCTTTTCCTGTTCTCAACTTTCTGTTACCATGCGTTCACTATTCACATTTCCACAAGCAAATTGATCAACAAGCCCTCACCCGTCATCCTACATGGTAAAAGAAAGTTGGTGGGCTTTCATAGCTGAGACAGACAAAGGGTAAGGATTGGGGGTGCCAAATAATAGGTTTCAAAGTATATTCCAGGTAAAGAAAAAAAGAAAATTTCTTAAAATTTTCTCAAAATCTCCTAGTAAGGAATGGGCTTGAAAACTCAATTAATGAGAAAAAGGATCTAGAGAGAGAATGCGATATAGAAAGAGATAGATGAGATTTTAATCAACTTGGAAATCAAAGTAAAGGATGGATTTTACATTTTCCAAAAACCCTCCAATCCCTTTCCCCCCCCCATTCTTAAGTTTTCCCTTGAATGATTTCCAATCCCCAAAACATCCTCTACTTTGATGCTTTGTTGTTCGCTACTACTATTATTATTTTAGTCGAGTGGTTACTCATGTTTTTCTTATAACATTGCAATCAACACCACAACCATTTTCAACAATGTTTCCCCTGCTACTTTCCAATGCAGCATTGAGAAGTCACTTTCCAACCCCATCACTGTACCCTCCACCATCCCATCATAATCCCCACAATACCCTCCTCCGAATCCCATCCCCACTTGTGGCACGTCGAAAAAACCGGGACCCACAAGGGTACTCTCAGGAATTGTGAAAGGGTTGAAGCAGGGAGCAGAAAGGACAATCCATGCAAGGACGAAAACGAGGCCGAGGAAGACGAATTAGAGTGCATGTACATATTCATGAGCTCGTGATCTTGCATGCGCATGATCCCTCCTCCTACCATGCCATTAATTAACTGGTCAGAGATTCGGCGGCGGCGGCGGGCGGTGGTGTGTGGTGCTGCTGTTAGGGGAGGCCCCGACTACCGCTGGTAGCACCGTTGTTCTCAAACCTCTTCTTTATTGTGGAGTTCCAGAAGTTCTTGATCTCGTTATCGTCCTTCCCGGGAGGCGGCTGCAATTGAGACCACCTGGTGTGGCAAATTCATATTTTCAAGATAAGCACCATATAATCTGTAGATTATTATTAACGAGGATATAGCTATTCTCTAATTTACTTCATATGGATGTTTAAACTGTATATAAAGGAAGGAAAAACATGCAGTAATTAACCAGCAGAATTTAATTCATGAATTAGCAGCTAGAAAAATCATAAGTAGGTAGCTAAAATCTTTTTTGGGGGATTTGATTCCTATGGGAAGACTATGAAAGCATGAAATACACGTTGGACACTTGGACATTATAGAATTTTTTTTTTCTGGGTTTTTGACTGTTTTGGGTGTAGGTTTGGTTATTTATTGGTGGAATGTGGTTGTGTTTGTGTGTATTGTTTCATGGAATAATTATTCACATAAAATCTTACAATGTCATTCATCCTTTATTATACACATTATTAAAGAAGTGACCTCCCGCAACTTAAATTTTCTTTAAAAACATTTTTTTAAATATTTTTTCAAATTATAAGAGTTTTTAGGTGAAAATCATTGGCCAAAAAAATGGAAAATTTGCTTAAAAGTGGAAGCAAAAAAAAAACAAAAAACTTTTTGAAGAAAGAAAATACTCCCCTTAATCCAAGAAGGAGAAGATTGGGTTTAGAGCAGTATATGCATCTTCTTCAAGCAAACCATCTCTTCATGGCCTAGTTTTACATTCCAAAAACTAAGGACCACTTTACCATGAAATGAAGAGCCAAAGCACCAAGGGAAAGAAACGTGTACAGTGTTAGCAAGGCCTCCTACATATACGCGTGTTTATATGAGACAAACAGACAGACAGACAAATAAATAGACTCAGAGAGATAGTAAGCCACTTGATGATAATGTGCTATGTATCCATATGTATATACATGCATGTTTATGTGTAGAGGGAAATAAAGACAAATAAACCGACAGATAGACAGACCTGTTTCCTAGAATGGAGTGGAGATTAACAATAAGCTCCTCTTCCTGGGGGGAAAATGCACCCCGCTTGAGATCGGGACGCAAGTAGTTGATCCAACGGAGGCGGCAGCTCTTGCCGCACCGCTGGAGGCCGCATTGCGGGCGATGTCGCTCCAGCAGCCCTGTCCGTTCCTCAGCATGTAGTTCATCAGCTTCTCGTCTTCCTCCGGTGACCACAACCCTTTCCTCAGCTTGCTTTTCCCCACATTATTATTATTATTGCCCATTTTCTCCTTTCCCATTCCCTCTGGCTTCCTCATTTTCATGATATGTTTTCTTTTTTTCCAAATAAAAAACCCAATTTAAAGAGAGGGAGAGAGAGGTTTGTCTTCTCTAGTTCGCTTGATGGGAGAACAGGTAGCTATATAGGTGATGAGGACTACAATATTATACACAGAGAGAGTGGGGGGGGGGGGGGGGGAGAGAGAGAGAGAGAGAAAGGAGGCTTCATGAAGTGGTAACGGTGATGATGATGGTGACGGTTGTGGGGTTGCTTGGTTAGAGAGAGAGCGAGAGAGAGAGAGAGGGGGTCTAGTAGGTTGATGGGTGGAGTGGAAAACGGATTGGAGGGGGACCTCCTCCTCCTCCTCGTCTAGAGAGACGAGAGGAGAGAGAAAGAGACAGACAGACGTGGGTTTGGTTGGTCTTCTTGTCCTTGACTCCATCCTTGTCTTTTTATGCGATGCATTTTTCTTCGCTCACAAGGTAATCATCATATGTGTACGAGAAATGGATCATATTTTGCTTCCACTTCACATAATCCCTACCTCCCCCATCTTATACGTGTACATTCACACGTGTAATCAAAACATGCATTCTACAGACATATTGAAAGAGACAGAGTAGAAAAGCACTGTGGATACTCTATATCCTCTTTCCCTAAATGAAGAATTTGGTAAACGTGGAGAGAATTAGTTGCCCTTATGATTTTAAGAGGACAAACAGTTAGCTGCATGAGGCAAACGAGAATAGAATTCTAAGCATGTCTCTCCCTCTATCATTTAACTCTCTTCTCAAGCAAATCACCTGCCGACATATACATATACAAAATATATAGTGAGAGAGCCACACACACACGTAATTTATATATTAAACAAAACCTCTTCTCAAAATCATTCAAAAATCTAGACTTGTGCTCATTAATTTTGACCGTGATCGTATCTGCATGTAATGGCCTTGCCGCCCGGACACCAACCCTCTTTCTGGATGCTAATT
Organism: Thlaspi arvense; assembly: GCA_911865555.2. Classification (NCBI taxonomy): domain Eukaryota; kingdom Viridiplantae; phylum Streptophyta; class Magnoliopsida; order Brassicales; family Brassicaceae; genus Thlaspi; species Thlaspi arvense. The sequence goes on from CAJVSB020000239.1 coordinate 15,500, forward strand.
TGTTTTTGTTTTCATATTAAATATTTAAAAAATTATGAAAATATGAATTAATTGATTATATTTTTATGATATCATATGCACATATTACATAATTTGTTTACATTTATCAAAATAAATTGTGGGTTTTATCTTTTTCAATTAAATTCTTGAAATCCTTGATTCAAAAAAAAAATCACATTGAACTAGCAGGATATATCAAGTACCAACGCTAGGAGATTACATGAAATGATCAAATGGGAGAAAAAGTTGGAACTCTATCTACTCCATCATCATGAGAATATTACAAGGATTCAACTTATAGATGAAGGGTTCAAATTCTTGATCATTCTTTGTAACCGGGTAGTTCAGATATTAAGTTCCAAGCAATTAACCCATTTCAGTTGAAAGCTTTAAGATGCAGCATTTTAGTTTATAGTAAACTTGTGTAAATTTCTGCTTATAAACTTCACCGTCAATCCGTTGTCCTGTTAACTAAATTAGGATTTTCAGATTTTGAAGTGATGAAGGAAATGCAATAACACAAATTAATAAAATGAAAATCCATAAAATAGCTTATAAATTTAGATCATTCCATGTTTTCATTAACATTAATAGGCAGTGACACAATGACACAGATTCCATTCTGTATTTAAACTAAAACTGATTATAAAAAGAAATTTTAATGGTCTTACCTCAAACCTTCTACTTTCATCGATCACAAACCCCAAATAATTTTCCCACTGAATCAAGCATAAAATTTTCAAAATCCAGTCCTAAAAATAAATAAATAAACACACCCATGATCAAGAATAGTGTAATTAATGTCCCAAACATATTCTTAATTTTATGTTCGATCTTCTGGGTTTTCATTTTATTGCCTTATCACAAATCTGATATGCATATGTGATATTTGGATTCTATTATAATTTCTCTGAGTGTTAGGTAACATGCATATATTATAGGAAGGGAGACTTGTAGTTATTATTCCAAGTAGAAGTGGGAAGAAAGTCCAAAAATTGAACCCCGTTTATGACTGAAGAGTAAATTTGAAAGAGGCTTTGTTAACTTAGGTACTCCGGTTACTGATGAAGGAGAAGAGAGCTAGAAACCCCCCTTTCCGACTGTCAAAAGCGGCAATTCAGAACACTCACGTTTTACTTAATTTAGGCACATGGCCTGTAATCTCCTGAAGAATAAGTAATAATAAGAACCCTAGATCTCAAATCTAAAGGGTGCAATGTACCGGCACAGAGATTCAACCCATCTTGGCATCATTTTTCTGACTTCTCTTTTCTTTTCTTGCGGATTCATATTGCAAACAGACATAATTAAAAGCTTGTTTGGTCCCCAAACTTTTTAAGATTATACTTTTGATTTTCTGTCTAAAAAGTTAACAAAACAGAATATTATTATTTCTAAACATCTAATTTATAGAATAAAAAGTTTAATATTCTAACTTTTAAATTTTTTAAAAAATTAAAATATTAAATGTATAAACAAATAATTGAGGGTAAAAGATCAAAAAACCAACTTAAAAATTAAAATTTTTGTTAATTTTTTAATATTAAATACTAGTTTAATGAGATGAATATAAGATAGTCAAGAATATAACCCCATATTTCATGGAAAAATCTGTAAGCTTGTCCCTTCATTATCCCTCGTGTGGGCCAACACCAGTTTCACTTCCTGTGTAGTCAATTGGGAAAAATCTAAAGGCAATTTTAGATAGATGCTCAAATCTTCATCCTCAGCATGGTGATTGGGACAGCACAGTTTTTCTGGGGACAAAAACTAAAGGAGAAAACTCCCAAGCTACTCAAATGTTTTAAAACTCACTCTCTCTCTCTCTCTCTCTCTCTCTCTCGTGAGCATACAGCTGTCCAGAAAACTTGTATTTTTTCTTATGCTTACGAGCCAATGCCAAGCAACATGGTACTTTGTTATGAAGACAAGAAAACCCGTGTAGCTCTCATTCCTTCTCCCCCCCCCCCCCCCCCCTCTCTGGTCAAGAGCTCTCAACCCTTTTTTGATAGCCCTAGAGACTATATACCATCAAATATTGGAGGGACAAATACATGATGATCATTATATGCACTTATTATTACCTTGGAAAAGTGAGAGTACCTGAGAAAATTCTCTAAAGATAGAATTGTATAGGTCAATGTCTTATGAGGGAGAAAAAAGGAAAAGAAAAAGAACAAAAAGCTACCCCAAATGTTCATCTACTTTCACCTTTTGGGTCAATAGATGGATCCTAGCTATCATAGGTAATAAGGTTCATGCATGTGCCTAAAGAAATGAGATCAAAATATAGCAAGAAAAGAAGTGACATATTCACTCAATTTTTATTTTTATTTTTATTTTTACCCATCTTTTTTCTTTTTTTTGATTGAAGAATCAAGTGTTCTTGAGCACCAAAGAAGTTATGAGGGATCTCATCATATATGATATTGGCTACTGCTATGGATGAGTTCAAAGCTAGCAATGTTCCAAGATATTAAACGGAATGGGTCCATTCTATTGGTAGTTATTCTTTGCTGCACATCAATTATTTGAGTTTGATCCCTTTAATTCAAGGGATATGTAGTGGCTGCTGCATTTTGATTTCTAATTTATTTTTTTGAAAAATTAAGAATTGTGGAGATTTGAAAAGGGAATACGAACCTTGTATATTTTAACTCTTTGTTTAAACTAATTGTTTACTTCAAGTTTTATTTATTCAATTTTTATGAAATATTTAAAACATTTAATATTTACAGACACCATAGTATGTTATTAATTTTAGATATGAAGTACCTAATATTAATATTAATTAGTATGCACAAAATAATTTACAAAAATATTTATAAATACCTTAGAACTCTAATTTTAGTTTGCATATGATTTTGATTGACATCATTAATAATTTCTTATTTCATATTTAAACTTAAATTGTTTACATACCAACTTGCAAATAACAACAAAAGGTAAGGTGTTTGGTAAAATAGTTCATTTTCTTATATTAAATTATTACTATTGGGTTTAATAGTAGTTCTCATAATTTTTATCCAACCGTCATAGAATAATAGTCAAAAACCAAAACTATTTAAAGATATTTTAACATCTTAACATGGTCGATAGTTCATTTTCTTATATTAAATTATTACTATGGGTTAATAGTAAAAACAGAGATCTCATCATTTTTACCCAACCGTCATACAACGTTGTCAAAAACCAAATCTATTTAAAGATATTTTAATAATTTAACTTAGTCAAGCGATCAGAAAAGATATTTTTAACATGTACTAATCACAAATGAAACATGAACAAATCACAAATGAGAATCTAGCCGTGTCCAAGACTACAAGAGTTAAAAAATGATGAAAGCAAGAGTTCCACTTTTGACTCAGTTCCCCTGCCCTCCAACCCCAACCCGACCTGTACAGCTAAAAACAAAGTCAAAAAGCCGAAACACTGTCCAAAGTCAAAAAGCCAAAAAAAGCCCCCCGCGGATTAACTCAGTGCCCTGCCATGTTGCCATCAATTCTGACTTTTCAAATTCCGTATTGGCAACATTTACTCTGACCCTTTAAATTTCTCATTTCGGTGCTTACAGCTGTAAATTGTTAATGCTTTTCATCAACTTCAGCTTCTTTTCTAACCCATGCAGAATATCCTTTGCATGATTGCATCCAATCTGACCTCCAATATCTTAACGCTAATACTCCAGTCCAGCTGTAAATCCAGTAATACGCATACAACAATGCTTTCCATCGTCTTCATCGCAATTCTGTTCTTCCCGAATGTGTGTGTGAGAGAGAAAGAGAGAGAGCATTCATTAAAACGTATACCTATTACCTCCCCTTTTATCATATGGATATGTAACACGCACACAGGAGACATGGGAGGCGGTCAAGAACAACTTCTGTGCCAACAAAATTAGTTTCAAAAATGCCATCAAATTATTACAGTAAGAAGTACACATAGAACTCAAGCAAAAAAGTTGAAGCTGAACAAGTAGCTTTTATTCTCAAGGAAGATGACTCCCATCATATGATGCGGCCGGGGTATATGCCACCCATGGCCACGAAAGCAATTCTTTCTGCAATGTGAGACAAAGTAACTAGGAAATGAGTGCTTCAAGGAGGCAACGCCTTTCAGATATCGAAATTGATAGGCTCCCGCAGGAATCGCTCCATCTGCTTTGCTCTAGTCTTTATGGACATATCAAAAACCTTCTGCCCAAATTGCACCACTAGTCCACCAAGGATGCTAGGATCAAACTAGCAAAAGACACCCATAAAATTAGACTTCATAAAGGAACAACCAGCATCTCACATAATATTTAGAATTACATGTAACACCACCTTCTGTTCAAGATGGACTTTCTTCCCTTGTCCAATGACATCCTGTAGCGTTTCTTTTAGATCTTTCTCCTCTTCAGGGGGAAGAGGCTGGCAAATCCACAAAGATTACATGCGTCAGATTTGCCAATCAATCCCAACCATCACACTAAAGCAGTCACATTTCTAAACACTCCAATTGACCTTGATGAAAATTAATAAGCGGAATAAACATTCCAGTGGACCTTGAGGGGCAAAATCAATATGACATCAAGCTAGATGCCAAAACCAACAACATAATTATTGCCGCAAGTAAAACCCACAATTGAGAGTGGCCTAATATAGCCAAATGAGGGGTTTTTCCCATGAAGAAAATAATTCATGCCTGAAGCCCGTGTCTTAAATATAAAAAGATCCCCCCGGCAGTTAACAACACAGAAATATCTTTATTAGGAAATCCAATTTCTGAACCATATATCACATGAACAGTCAGTTTTATCTTGACAAAATCTATCAGGAGGTTATAAGATTCAAAACCAGTTCATTGCATAGCACCAAGTACTGAATTGCTAATGTACAACAAATCACCAGAACCATATCGGATAATTAACCGGAATCTCATTCAAGTGATAGCAGTGAAGAAAAGTGTATACAAAATAAGTGCAACATGGCATCATGTGCCAAGTCAATAGAAGTGAATTATCAGTTTCAAGTCATTCCAAGTAAAAAAACAAAAATAAAAACAAGAAACCACAAGCATCACGGACAAAAATTGGCCACAAGCAAAACTCAACATGATACATAAGCATTATCTTCATGAACTCACAGGCAACAAGGTTCAGTACTCAAGTTAAAAAATATATATATATATATATATATCTACATGTATTTATGTTTAAAGGAAAAGAAACAGTGAACTTAGATTTCTCAACTTTTATCAAGTAAGTTTATTCTTTCTTTCTTTTTCTTTTTTATTTCTTTTTTTTTTTTTGGGAAATAACACGCCAGACCATAACCAATTTCAACATCTAGCCAACCAAGGGTTTGAGACAATTATAATATAGAATCAATATGAATTCTCATTGTTTTTCAAGGGTTGGCATAAAAAGAATAACAAGCACAAATAGGCACCAAGCTATGAAGTCTAGACTATTCACCCATCCAAGCAATTATGGCCAAGACATGATGCAAAAGAAAAATGGCATTACTATAACATGTATGGTTCACTCATATCCCCATCCCATTGTTAAAAAAAGTTATATGTGATAGTCCAATTCAATCATTTATCATTTAATATTAAAAAGAGAGGTAACTTACAATAACTGTAGTGACAGTTGCTTTCACCTCTCCCCTGTGAGCCATGGTCAATTCAGTGAATCTCTTTGCTATGCTGTCAAGGTGTCTTAGCCTCCCATTCTCAGCCAAAAGTACTAGTAACAAACAAGGGAAGATGATTGTTAAAATCATGGATATAGAAGTCAAACAGAAATTGACCCCATTCCAAAGCTAGTCAATACATGAATTCAGACTTGTGAGTTACTTAAATAACTGGGCAATATGGAGTCGAAGGGGCAGCAAGTAACAAACAAAGTAAATATAATATGCAATTATTTTACATGATAAATAAGCCAAAAAAAAAATATATTGAAGATCATAAATGGTCCTAGGTTAAACCAATTGCTCTCTGCAGATTTTAGTAATGGTTCAACTATACACATGGGGAGGCAGGACTATGATGCAAGTTTAAATGCATCCTTCATATTGTTTGGTGCAAAGTTATTAATAGTGCATAGCGCACAGTTGCGCAAAGGGTCCATAGCAACATAGTGTATTGAGAATAGTGCTGCACACGGCTATTTGGTAAAATAGCACACATTATATAATAAAAAAATATAGCAATGATATATATGAAAAATAGTCTCAATGAACATTAAAAGCTTAACTAATACTCAAAATACAAACCATCCAACCATCGTAAACATGAAATGAAACATCAAACAAAGTCTAAAACATAAAAATATGATCAAACAAAGTCTGGAAAATAAAAATATGATTACCACCACTCTTGCTAGTGCTCATTTTAGAAGCCTCAAGTGGAAAGGAAGAGCTTTGTAACCAAATAGAAAGCTGAAAGCAGAACAGAGAGGATAGGGGAGGAGTGAAACAGAGGAAACAAACCAGTACAAAACAATGAGCAAGTAAGAAGCATAACAGAGAACAAGTCAACAGAAGAAAGGAGTAATTACTGGACAAAAAAAAAAGCAGAGCACAGGTCATGAAACACTGGAGTAACCACTCCCCCCCCCCCAAAAAAAAAAAAAACAAAAGCAGAGAACAAGTTATTAAACTGAGAAAAAGTAGATAAAAAATAACAAACTGATATCAAAGTTTTGATGCTCGATGGCTTGCGAAGAGAGAACAGCGAGGCAAGAAGAAGTCTGAAGAGAGAACAGTGAGGCTCAATGGCTTGCAAGAAAGAGGAAGCAGGCTCAAGAGGATGAGAAGCAGGCTCCACTCAAACTCTACAGGATGAGAAGCAAGCTCGAGAAGCTCAGCTAGGGCTCACCAGGCTGCGAGGACAGGAAGCAAGACTCGATGGAGAGAAGCTAGGGCTTGCAATGACTTGTGAGGCTCAATGGAGAGAAGCTAGGGCTTGTGAGACTAACAGAGAGAAGGGAAGAAGCTTACGAGGTAGACAAAGGTTCCAACTAAGCTCGATGGCTTTCAGTTATGGCCTAAATCCTCATAGTGCATATAGCGCATTTATCGCACATACATGATACATGCATAGCACATATAGTGCTCGCAACAGCTCACTAAGCATTGCTCGTTACGCTATGGATGAAATATAGCGAGCACTGCCGTCCTAATGCATAGCATGCTATAGCGCACTATTAATAACTATGGTTTGGTGCAAAAGAACATAAGGAATCTCCCTAGTAAATCTCCTCATTGTTCAAATTAATGGAACTTATTCATATGCTGAGTATCAATATTTTGACTTTCTTACATGAAATTTGAATCCAAGTAACGTCATGCCAAAAAAAGTTATTTGAAATGTGAAACCAAGTAACGCATACCAAAAAAGTTCTTTACAATAGCTGAAAATTTAGCTTCAGCACAGATTTCCTTTATAGCATTTACTCTTGTTTCTGCCCCCACTGACAAATCTTTCATGAATGCAGAAAATTGAGCACTTCTCTTTGAAGCTTCAACAAGATCCAGAAGCTCAGCTTCAACCTTATCCAATGCATTAGCTTTTATTGCTGAAATGTATAAAGCAGAAGCATAGTTCCCGGATACACCAAACAAAGTCATAGGCACCTGAATAATATAGAGAAGGAACAACAAAAAGTAAACACAGAGCACCACATGTATAAATCTAAGAAAGAATTGGTCAATAATCGACCTCGGAAATAAAAAGAATTGAAATCATTAATCAACCTTGGAAACCAAAGGATTGATAAAACTACAAGCTAAAAGAACCTGCAACAGAAAAGAGGCTTTTCAAGAAACTGGGGCAGGAAAAGTTGGCCACCATCCCAAATGTAAGACCCAAAAAAAAATAAAAAATACAAAACCAATTTCTAGCATCTAGATCACTATTATTATAAATTTTCCAAACCATTCAGAAAATTAGTAATGACTATGGGAGATGCCCTTTACGGAGACATGCATTGCTCGGACCAACTTTGTTATATATGTATGATTGCATCTACAACAAGGATATCAAATGTCTGCAACTATTTAAAGAATTTAGTAAGAACTATGTGCTATGGCCTTTATGGAGCCATACATTGATAAGACTCACTTTATTATAAATTAAAACATCCATTTTCCTTCAGATCTCCTCAGAATTCCCTTATTAAGCTCAAGTTGCCTATTTGATTCAATGGAGAAAACCTGAGTTTTGGCTAACTAACTATAATAGAAACCTTCAACATTCAGTGAGTAAAATAGGGATAGATGTTAAATTGATTCAAGCAATGTTATGTCATTCTGAATGGCAAATTGAAAAGGCATTCTGAGAAAAATTAGAAGCATATTTGTAAAGAGCTTGGCACAGATGATTCAGCTCATCTCTAAGATACTTTAATAAGAATACCACTTTGTCACGTATTATGATGTAAACATGATTAAGAAACAAGAATTGCCACACATACTAAAAGACACCCTTGTCCCTGCCATTGCAGTTACACGTTTGCAGCCATTCTCTTCTGCAATCTTCAAAGAAATCCAAAAGTATATAGTCCATGTGGATGTATAAATCTGGTTTGGGCAATATATAAACATATGATTTTACAAGCAATTCCCACCAAGATTAGTAGCAGTGTATGTACCATCATCTCCTCAAAAGGGTACCACAACAGAAAATGAATGTGCGTATAAAGTATAAACATAATTCTTTTGGTACAATGATCCATAGAAATGCAATAAAGCTTCAATGGACAAGCTACCTTAACTTTCTGCTCCTCCTTCGGTGGAGATGCAGTAGCATAGTTCCGCAAGAACTGCAAAACAAGTTACCCGTTATTAAAAAGAATCGAAATAACCACATAGTAAAAAAGAGATATCCAAATCAAACATCGCTAAAAAAAAATTCAAATCTACTTCCCACTTGACCATTAAGAACCCATTACAATCAAATCTACATTAGCCTCATCAAATCAAACAAGAGACCCGTCATTAACTTCTATCAGAGAACCATTTACATAAAATAATCAAAAAACCAAATGAAAGCAACAATTTTATACTTGAAGGGTGAGAGTCTACCCCGGATTTGAAATGCCCGGCCAAAGCAGAGACTGTTGGACGGTCGATATCTTGGAGGTGGCCCGAGAATCGGATCTCAAAATCCCTGGAAGAGAGGGATGCTTGATCTCAATCGCCCAGCCATTGCTATTTCAGAAACCCTAATTTCGTCCTTGTTGCAAGAGAGGAGACATGCAGGGATCGTCCTTGCCAGTGAAGAGCCCTTTGCTCGGCCAGAAGAGTGTGTTGACGGCTCAGCTAGCTTGGGCCTGACATACCGCCAAGCGCTAGAGCATGGGGTGTTCGCGGTCACGGGTTCGCACATTCCAAAACCAAATTAAATTAAATTGTATTAAAATATATTGAATTTAAAATTAAATATTTTTTAAATTTATAAATTTTGATATTAAATAATATTATTTTCAATATTTTGATATAATTATAATTTTATGAATTTAAAATTGATAAAAAATTATATGGAATTGAATATTATGTATAATAATTTATTAAATTATTTATATCATATATAAAATAATTAAATTCTTAAATAATAGTTATAATTCAGTAGTAAATTAAATAAAATAAAAAGTAAAATATTTTTATAAAAATAAAATATAAATATTAAGAATTAAAATATAAAAAGATTTTAATATATATCTTATAATTTTATAATTAGTTTTTTAATTTTTATAAATCTATTAAAGATTAAGGTCATTCATTTTTTTATGAAATTTACTTATAATATAGTGAATCACCTATTAATTTGTCACATAATTTAAATTTCATAATTACCTAACACATGAGAAACTCTAACTAGAAAAAAAATTTCTTAAATACACTTTTTCATTATAAACATATAAAAAGTTTTACTCAACAAATCTCAAAAGTAATTCTAAAAAAGAAATACATGAATCAAAGTTACATGTAAAGAAATTTAAATTAAGCATTAAACCTTTTTTTACCAATAACTTGAAGTTAAAAAAATTACCATTACGAAATAAATACAAATACTTAAAAATTGAACTTCAACTTTTAAAATAGAAATTATTGAATCTTATGTTTTAACTATCAACACAAAAAAGTGTAAAAAATTAAATATATATTTTAAAAAATAAAATTAAACTTTAAAGTATACTATACCAATATATTATATATAATAATTTATTAATTTATTTATATTATATATAAAATTATTGAACTTCTAAATAATTGGATTAAAATAATTAACTAAAGCATTTATATTATACATAAATTAATTAAACCTCTAATAATTGTAAGTTTTTAATTAAATTGATTAAAAGTTTTATGTTAAATTTGATAATAAAATTAATTTTTTCAATTTTTTTTGTACTATCTTTAATTTGTTTCTAATATGTTATGAGATAAAAAATATAAAGTTATTACATTTTATAATCTTTAAATAATTTAATTTTTTTCATCTTAGTTATATACTATAAGAAACTTTTTTTGTGATTTTGTAAAAAAAATTTAGTTTATTTAAATATTTTAATATAATTAATAAAATTTTAAAAATCGTTTTAAACCATACTTTTTAGTTTATTAAAATACTTTAATATAATTAAAAAAATTATAAAAATTATATTGAATCGTATTGAAATCGAACAGTATTGGAATAATATTACTAGTATTAAAAAGTATAATTTTTGTTTTAATACTAAATAAACTGAAATGATTAATAAAATATAATTTTATGAAAAAAATTGAATCGTAATCACCCTGGCTGGAGCCGTTAATTTGGGCCGGCCGTTGGCCCATCCGGGTCAAAAGGATTTTCGTGTTGGGTGGACCAGTTAGGAATTTATCAAATTTAATTTTTATTAAAATAAAAATATATTAATTTATTAAAATAATATTAAAAATATATTATTAATTTAATTTATCAAATTTAAATATCAAAAATTTAAAAAAATAAATAATATCATATTTATTAAATTTACTCAAACCAGCCGAATAACCCCATTTTAATCCAATCTATTTTCGAGCTAGGCCAAGCCAACTTAAAAAAAATTCAAACTCATCTTTCTATAGCTCGACCCGACCCATTGGTCGGCCTATCCAAGTCCGTCCATTTTGACACCCTACCGAGGGCGCGATACCTTGATGCTACTTGCGCATGATTTGACAGGTGTACCCTCGCACCATTTTGTCCTTCTTTCCTGATTAATGTAGCAAGCATAATATGTCACTGGACTATTGGATCAAGATTGAAATGCAAATTTTCTTTTATTTATGAAGGCCGAGTCTTGGCCTAATCTATCGTAGGCATTTTTCATTTTTATTATATTTTTATTTTTTATTAAAAATAAAATTTTAATTTATGTTTGAAAATATTTATGTGTACTAGTTACTTTTTATTTATAATTCAAAAATTTAAGAATATTATTTTCATTTGATTTCAAGTAAAGAGAACATCGAAAGGTTTGTTCTGATTAGAGAGAAGGGAAGTCGCGAGTGTGAAGACAAATGCACACGAAAATTTAATGTTTTAAAAAAATTGCAAATCCTGAAAATAAGTGTCAAATTATTAAAGACCATCTCTGAAAAGCATAAATATAAATTACCTCTTCTAAAAAGTTGCCATTTATGCATAGTTACACTGAAGTAAGATTCCACTCTCAAAATTTTCTAACCCTTGATGGTCATATTGGAGGCTTCTCCACTGTACATAACTTTTCATGTGTCTAACTAAATTCAGCGCGTATAAACATTTTCAACTGAATAATTTTTACTAGTCTCATCCAAAATAAAAGCCCTCAATAGGGAGGACAAAAGCGGTTGTCTGCCTTTATTTGAATTTGATAAATTGACTAAAAGTTCTTAATAAAATCTATATATGAATAGTTGTCTAGTCGAATCTACATAAGTTTATTTAGGGGAAGTAAGATAATTTTATCCAATTCCTTTAAACAATACTATCCTTACTACTCACAGCCCAAATTATTAAAATATACTCACTCCTACCGCCGTTGACAACCCCGGTGCAAAACCGCCAACCACTACTAGTTGTCAAACCACCATCGACAGCCACCTCTAACCATCAACAATCACCAACCACGAGTAATGGTGTAACATCCCAACCATAGAAACCTTATTGCTCCTTAATTTGGAAAAGGTTAAGGGCAAAATGGTCATTTTATAAGCCCTAGGTGACCTGTCGTTCTTAGCTGCCCTAGTAGGCTGCCCAAGGATGTCAATAGAAAGTCTCTACGTGGCCAAGGTAATGTAGCGATGAGTTGTCAAGATAGATATAAGGCTACACAAATATCGAGACAAAGGCAAGATGGTCATTTTACAAGCCCTAACTAACCTACCCTTCTTAGCTGCTTTAGTAGGCTGCCCAAGGAGGCCAATAAGAAGCCTTCACATGGGCAAGGTGATGTGGTGATGAGTTGTCTATATAGGGATAAGAAATGCACGAAGATCGAGACAAAGGCAAGATGGTCATTTCACCCTTACGAAACCCACACCAACCAAGCTTTGGCTGACTTTCTAGGATGATCTAAGGGTCCCATGTGAGACCCAAATAAACTAGCTTTGCTTAGGAATTAAGCAAAAAAAAAAGGATAAAGATGGGCAAAGTGGAATAAAGGAATTTGAGGAAGGGTATTTTGGTCTTTTTACCCCTTGGAACTGCCCTAGTTTGTGGAAACCACTTTGGCCAACCTAGGGGGTTTATAAATAGCTTCAAACAGCCAGCTTTGGTCATGCAACAAGGGAGGAAAGGAAAAAGCAAAGAGAAAGAAAGAAAATAAGAAAACAGAAGGCAAGGCTTGGATTTGGCGCAGAATTGGTAAGTTTTGTTTTAGCCATGTCTATGCTTTCATTATAGCAATTTGATGGTAGTTTTGGGAGTTTATTTCGCAAAAAAAAAAAGTCGGTTTAAGGTTTTAAAACAAAACATGATTCTAGGTTAACGTTTTGTATGCTTTTTGTATAGTTAGGCTTGGCTATTATTTTGGATGTGAAATTTTGCCACTTGAGGCTTGAAATCAGAGGTTTTGGGGAAAGGGAGAGTTCTGAAATTCTAAGGGAAGCCAAGGGGAAGTGAGCCAAATCTAAAAGGGTGATGTTTTGGCTTGTTTTTACTAAGTTTTGAACAAGTTATGCACTTATGTTCAGGAGAAAGTGTCTAGCTGGATTTTTCCATTACTTTTGTCCGGCTTAGGGCCTAATAAAGAGGCTGTTTGATGGCTTTTTCATGAGGTAAAGAACGGGGAAAGTCAGGGAGAAAAGGAGATTAGGTTAACCCTAGTAGTAGAAATAAGTCTTGAGAGATTAAATAAGATTCCATATAGCATGTACATTCATGTATTCATGTTTAAGGTATGTTATTGATCATATACATTATTCCATTATAGGAAACACACGTAGACCAAATAGTAAAGCCAATAAGATAGGTTTTGAATACCCTCAATAGCAACAAACGTAAGTGGTTTTCCTCTTAACTTTAGTATTTTTCAAAATAATGAAAACAAATGATTTTCTTCAAGAAATTCTTTTTTATATCATGTATTATGGCTATGTTCTACATGAAAATGGAAATAGGAATAATATTTTATGCCACATGTGTGTTTTATGAAATGTATGCTAATCACCAGATAATCAACTAAGTAGTCATGATACATGGTACTACTAAATGATACTTGCTCAATGGAGTCACACGATACTAAAAGTTACATTAATTTATCCATGGAGGAGGTGCACTGTGAAGTGGATTTCATAGCCAATAACACCCAACAAATTCTTCCTATGTTATGATATACCCATGTTATATTCTATCTACGTGCACGTTAGAACACACGTTTATGTTATGGAACCATCACATTTTTGCTTTCGTGCTTAATCCTTTTTTATTACTTTTTGACTATGACTAGATCTGCAAGCTCATCAAGTGAATTAGTAACATTTTAAATTTACGAACAAATGATTTTATGTTATGATGAATTATGAAATGTTTATACGAAACAAGTTTTCTAAAAGTTCCTTTTTATGTTATAAATTGCTTTTACATATATTAATATATAAAAATGTTCATATTTCTCTGACTTTAGTTAGAAAACCATTTACTAGGACGTTAGTCTCACCCCTCACTTGTTTTTTCCAAGTCTCAACTATAGCAAGCCGTAACTACTGCATCAATATCCAGTCTAAGGAAATTGAGCTTAAGTCAAGATATGTTGTAGTCACTTGGGTTATGGAGCCATGAAGAGTAAAATTAGATAAATGTCATGCATTTATGAGATTATGTACTTATTTTAGAGATAGTAACTATGTGAAAAAAACTGATTAAGTTTCTCAGTTATATTAAATGAATCAGTTGTTTATATTACATTATGTTAGTCAGTTTTTATGAACGTGAGTGTTATGACCCAATAATAATAATAATAATAATAATAATAAAATCTGTGGTCGGCCGCCAACCTGTGCGATTAGCATGCACCGAAAAATTTCAGCCTTTTGCTTTGGATTTTTCACACCGTTTAGGCCTATTTAGTCAAGCGAGCATAAGTCCTCAACTATTTTCCTTCAATCACGTGAAAGAGGGAGGAATTTGGGTTGAAGCAGTCAGTAGTCTGACAGGTTTCTTCGAGCTTTTTGGGAGCTTTGGCCTGCTTTTCTTTGATTAATTGGTGCTACGAGGCTCGCTAAGGCTAGTGCTGTGGTTTTGGGTGGCCGATCGTCGAGGTACACCATCTTTCCTAAGTTTTTGGTTCAGTTTTCTAGTCGGTTTGGCCAGCAAGCAACTGGGTCTAAAGACCCGGGTTTTTGGGTGAAGAAGATAGGACCCAGAAGAGTCTGGGTCCCGTCTCGGCTGGGCCGGCCCAGGTTGGGCCAAGGCCGACCTGGTTGGGAGAAAGGCCACAGGCTGGCCCAGGCCGGCTAGGCCCACGAGTTAGGCCGAGTTGACTCGGAGAGTCAACTCGGCCCTGTGTTCGTTGGAGTGAGTCTACCCATCCGGGTTGACTCAATGGAATGGGAGTATGCTATTCTGGGGGATAATGAAACCAAGGATAAGGGCTGTCTGGAATAGCAAGAATTAGATATTTCAGGATTTATTAATTTAATAATGGAATTAGGGTTTTGGGATGGTGAACTAGCCAGAGTTCACCGGATGTTTGACCAGTCGGTTCAAGCTGTTTTGGCTGGTTTTCTGAGCAAATAAACCGGTTCCTGATTCGTTTAATTGAGGGCTATTAGACCAGATGGGTTCGGAGAATTTTGGGTGGTCGATTCAAGGTGAACCGGCCAGTTTAGTGTGTGATCTTTTGGGCAACTGGTTCACCAATGTTTAGGCCAGTTCTTGGGGAGTTTGAACCAGTTCTTGGTTCAACACATCGAGACCTAGATAATCGTGTAGTTTAGTGATCTTTAGGGGTCCGATTCAAGGTGAACGGGCTCGGTTTGTGTGCTAGTGATTAGGGATTTGAGTTCTTAGCCGGTTCAGGGCCAGTTTGAGTCCTTTCCAGCCGGTTTCAAAGGTTTTTGGCCTTCTTGATCCATTTTTTAGGGTTTTGTTTCGATTTGGTTAAGTTTGAAGTAGTTCTAAGCCGAGTTAGACCGGTTCGGGGGTTTTGGCGGCCAATTCGCTAGGACTTGAGTTTGTGGAGGCTGCTTTAGTATTGTTGAGGGTTGTTGAACTGAATGGTTGTGTGTCAGTGAATCGCATAGGTCCCGGTGACATGACAAGGTGCCTCGAGATGCGTACCAGGGGGCCGATTTGGGATTTGAGCTGGTTTGAGGCTACCGAGCTCATTTCTTATATTGATTTTGTCGATAGTGATGGTTTGTGTGATTTGATTGCAGAGTCACCGGCTGAGGCACACTCGGATCATTTAGTAAGGTGAGGTGGCTCGGGACTTTCCTTTTTGACTTGGCTTATTCTGTGAGTGATGATACCCTCTCTATGTATGCATTTTACACTATGTTTTTCCTGGCATGATGGATTTATTAACTCTTACTGTATTTTGGCTTATACTATTTTAGGATATGCGTTATATGTTCTATAAATTGACAGTGAGCTATGGCAGTATATTGTTATCGATTTTCGTGACATGACTATGTATGCATATATATATACTCGTTTGACTTGCCATGTGGCGATGCATGCTATGTGATAAAGCTGGGTTGCTCCGGTCGTGAGATGGAGGATGCCTCCAACCGGAAGCATGGCATGTGATTGAGTTGAGCTCGATCATGAGACGGAGGATTCCTCCGATCGAGAGATGGCCATCTAATATGTTTGTGATATCTCTGATCCCGAGATGGAGGATACTTCCGATCGTGAGAGCCACAAGGCTGGGGTCTCGTGGCAGGATTTGTTGTGCTCCTACATATTATTTGGATAATTATACCGCTCACTATATATGTATATATGTGTATGTTTTGGTCTGATTATGTGATACATATCCCACCATGCATAATTTAAGTATCATCCTTACTCACTGGGTTTCGCAACTCACACCTTATTATCTTTTCAGATTGAGTTGACCGTTCGTGTACCAGATAACAGTGTTTCAAATCTGTGCTTTGCAAGTCGATCGATGTATAGGCATGTCCTTTTATTTATCTATTTTTGTACTCTAGTACTCCCTATATCTCTCAGATAAGATCTTATTTGTATTTTGGACTGCATGATGTATATAAATATGAATTAATTGATCTTTGGGTATAGTTTCATCTTGTTAAGCTAACTAGGGTCGTGGACTCTAGTGCCGATCACGGATCCCGGGTTGGATCGTGACAGTAAGTTAGTCATTTGACTTAGCAGACAAAGTAGAAGAGCAAGTTTTGACCTTTTCCTGTAAATTCTGAACACAAGAAGTTGTTAAACCCTATTCCGCTGTTGTGCCTTGCTTGAGTTAAAGAGGTGGGGGTGTGACTCGTGATCATTGCTAACCATCGCCAACCACCGATCGCCACCAATGGCTGCCAACCATTGTCCATTTTAGTAACTTACATGTTTATCAGGTCTTTTATCCAAAACATAATAAGTGAAGTATAATAATCTAAAACATTATTTATTCAAAATGCTTCATAATTATTATCTAATCTTATCCCATCCAACCTAACAAACAAGTAAAATAGGTCAAATTTAATTGGAATAATTGGATTATAATTGTACAAGAAATTAGATAATTTTCTAGGGAAGAAGTCAATTTAACAGTATTTAAGGGGTGTTTGCAAATGCTTCCATAAAATCAGAAGCTCAAGCACCCCCTCCCCTCACTCTTGATTTTCCACTGTCTATAACTTATTTTTAGAGAAGTTGGAGCCAAAAGCATTATAGCAAACACCTCCAAATCACTTTCACACCTTGAAAACCAGAAAATCACTTCCTACTAGCTATTGCAAACAACCCCTAAAATGTTGAGCTTATGTCAAAAGCACAATGTTAAAAAAGATAAAATAACTT
Organism: Thlaspi arvense; assembly: GCA_911865555.2. Classification (NCBI taxonomy): domain Eukaryota; kingdom Viridiplantae; phylum Streptophyta; class Magnoliopsida; order Brassicales; family Brassicaceae; genus Thlaspi; species Thlaspi arvense. The sequence goes on from CAJVSB020000239.1 coordinate 32,987, forward strand.
TATAATATCATTCTCCCAAGACATTAACATAAAAAAGAAATGTGCCCGGACAAAGCACAGGCAAAAAATACAAAATTTGACTGGGTAATAAAACACAAGTTTTTGTTTCCAAAATCAAACATATGAAAGCAATCATTGAATAGCTCATGGACCTAATATCTGATTTTCCAGAACACAGACGAATGTGAATCATCTACTGCATACTTCATGGCAGATGAAGTGGTTTTTGCTTCATGTGCTATCAGCTTAGCCTTCAACAAGGACAACAATTTCTTATGCCGTGATTGCTTCCTCTTCAGTATTCTGGTGTATGCAACAAGTCCTAGCCATTCAAATTCTCCCCTTTCCACTTGAAATATTGGACGGAAAGTTGAATCAAACTCCACAAAATGCATCCTTTTCTTTATGAGCTTGTACATATACCTAGGAATAAAGAAAACAGAATGACAAATTGTATGTAAATGTCTGTGCAAGAGCAGATTTAGGCCAAGTCTTGAGAAGTAAATCTGATTGTTTATTTATGCAACATAGGAAGCTGGCCAATCAGCCCATCTATCCCCTTGTGCTGCGGCTGCAGCCACATCACTGGTATTGTTATAATTTCCATGACTTGCAACCTTTGACCTTTAGGTTAGTCTTTCAGAAGAAAGTTCTAATTAAAAATTGAGAAATTTTCCTTGAAAGAACATGTTGCAATTAGCATATGTATTTCAAATTCTTCTCCAAAATCAGGTTACTTTTATAACTATATAACAAATTTAAAATACATTTTTGTCCACATAAATTTATATTATGTTATAGAAACAAGTTTTTGAAACTCAAAACTGTTCTTACTATCAGCTAAGCTCAAAATTGTTGGTTTAGTCTGGTCTCTTTACCAACTATATATTGTTTAAATTTGTGTAGGTCGTTTTTTTATATGGTTGGCAATGACTATAGATGCAATTATTATATCTCACAAAATTTTCATTGGTATTAATGTGCTTTCACCTTTCTGTGTTCAGTGGTTTTGAATTTTGCTTTTATTTTGTTTTTAGTATCTGGTTTTGGAGGGATAAATAACAAAACAAATAATTTGTAACATCTATTGAATAATGAGAAATGAAAGACAGAAAAGTGGAAACAAAAGAGAATGTATAGAGTAGGGTGTTAGATCTGAATCCAAATAAATTATAAAAATATGAATCATCTGCATACAATGGCCTCTCTGTTCTAATCGGATCCTCCATGTCTGAAACTTTACAAATAGGGTTAGTTTATTAAATACTTGCACTAGCTGGTTATGACTAACTTAGCATATACATTTACCAACGAATCTTTAAAATAATTACTAAATTCATTTTAAACGCTGCAATTACTGCATAGCAAGGGTTACCCCTACTTTGAACCAGATCTCAATTAAGGATATAGAAATATATACAGGATGTCCTATTGGATAGAGCACATGAGCTCATTTAACATCATTTAGAAAGAGAGGAGAGACAAAAGATGTCACTAAAGTAGCATTTAATATTACTATTCAATTTGATGACTCCAAGCACAATAAGACAATGTAGGAGTGGAGAAGTACATACCTTATGGATCTTTCAATACTGACTATGTACCATTTGATGTCAAGTTGGTGGATATTAGACAAGTCTCGGACATAGCAGTGGAACTTCATTGCACACAGCAGAAAAGCCTGGTATATATTGAGTCTGACAACAGCCGCTGAATTGATATTTGAATCATAGAAGATGGGATGGCATTTAGGTCGCAGATAATTGCATAACCTTGTCTTCAAATGTTGACCTGGTTTACCTTGCCAGTAGACAGTAAGACTAGAACTTACGTGTGTCTTCAGATACCTGATCAGAAGTTAAGACAAGCAGAAATAAATGTAATAAACTTGAACTGTGAATAATGTTTTCAATTGAATTTAATGGCTTGCAGATCTTCTCTTTCTGGAAAGGAAAAGCCAACTGGTGCTTATGCACTCAAGTGTCAAATAGATCTTCACTGATCAAGGAAGAAAAGAAAAGAATTCTCTTATAACATCTTGAGGAAAAAACCATCGCAGCCAACATTCTACCAAACAAAATTATATCATAATCACATTTGAGTAAAGATATTTGGGATCCCGGATGATATGATTTCTCAGTACTCATATACATAGTCTAAATTCTATAACTATAAAGCAATATGAAAGGAAAACATTAGTCACCTTTGGATCCTTTAAATGTGTTGCAATCAAATTAACATATGTGTAATTTGAAATCCTGATCAACTGCATAATCTACCCAAATCTCATAATACAAGCAACTTTTTTCTTGGAGTTGTATAGCACATAATTGATTCAGTTTGATCTGATAGGAGACAAATAAGCCATATAATCCTAGTTGAAAGGATTTATCCTCCCCAATGCATATGACAAGGTTCTAGACTTATCACCCTACCGTAGAGAGTTTGCATCATCTTTACCCAAATTTCCCAAAACACACGCACACGCACAAACAGAGGGAGAGAGCCTAGTCCAATTCACAAAGAACCTGACATCTGAGCAAACCGAGAACAATCTAAATGGATCTGATGTTATAGAGATCAATAAGAAAAACTAAAACTAACCAACCATCTAAACTAGTATGTATATAACCCATAAATTACATCTAACTGCTGGCCAAGCACATCATTGGTCAAAAAAATGAAAGGAGTACCTGGTGTAGTCAGCCTGAACTTCTAAAGTGCAGCAGTTGATAAACAACCCACTCCAGCGAATAAATGAGATACCATCTTCCCCTATGTACATTCTGTTTGATTCACATCCTGATATCTGGTCAACATCAAAATTTAGACCAAATTTTCCCTTATTCATGTAGCAATTATATTCTTGGAATCCTCTTTGCAGCCTTGAGAAGAAACTAGCAGCCTGCTTCTTGGAGGTTGATATGAAAATGAAGTCATCAATAAGCCTAAGTAGCAAGCATTTAGAGGGTGATGGTATATCTTCGGCCTTACTCACTGAAGAAGCATTATAACCACTACTTCTCCCTGATACGACTTCGGTGCCAGATTCTTCACTCTTCCGCAGAAATGGAAATATAACATTTGTTTCTAAATGCCCATAGTAAAATGAGCAAAGCAGAGATGACAAAACACTTCCTTGGGGTATACCAACATTTTGCAAGTAAAAGTTTTTATCCAGCTGCAGCACATTGTGTTTCAAATGCTCATTTAGATAGAAGAAAAGTTCCTCCTTCCTTATATTTCTGCTCCAACCCTGAAACATGAGGAGCAGCACATTAAAAGACAAACAAGGCTTGTCAAAAGGTATTATTCATGAAAATGCCAAGTATACCCCTGTTAGTAAATGACTAGTTTTGCAACATGGTCAACGTTGAAGGAATTTAAATGCCATACACTTCTACTCCATCTATTCTTGTTTATATGCATTTAGTTAATGACAAGTTTCGCAACATGGTCAACCTTGAAGGATTTCATTCTGCCCCACTCCTTTTATACGCCAGGCTCTTTAATGCACCTATTCTTGTTTATAGCTCCTTAAATGAATCTGTAACATTTTATTATCACAATTAAGATGTTACTGTAAGTTAATTTCAGCTTTTCCATTAAAAAAAAAAATACACATTATCAAGTAGTGAATACTAGTCTGATTTTGGCACATTGTAGGGACAAAATTTGGCAAAAGGGCTCAGCCCCAGATTCAACATTCAAGGATGTGCCAGCATCTCCTAAGGTCTAAGCAGATTCTTGGCAGGGATCGGTATTGCCTCAACTATGAGGTCTTCCTGTTTCCTAGGTGTAATTGAGTTTATGGGACTTCAAAAGAGAATGTTTAAATTAAGGAGTACAACTTGCATAACATTGCATTATCAACATAAACCAAAAAAGAATTGCATAATACACATCATCTTCATACCTGTATTGGAATTTTATTTGATGATTTGTGAGAAGAAAATATGTCTAAATAACTCTTAACATAAAATTAAGTTAATACTTAACTTGCTTGTCAAGCATGATGAGTGCAATTCACTGCACTGTTGGACTAAAAAGACAAGAGAAGGTGAGAGACATCAAGTTATTATTTCAAAGCATAAGTTTATCTTGTCCCTAAGTAATGATTCTTCATACATCCATATAAACAAATTACAAACAATGGCAAGATATTGGCTCATCATTATCTGTAAAATAAAATAAGAGAGGAGAAACCCACAAACCAGGAAAAGGCTAAATAAAAACATTGCCTCTCAAAAGTATTTCAAATTAAATACCTGATTGACAAGGATACCGTGCAATGAACGGTTAGAAGATGTGCATATATTAGATCCAATACCATCATCTTCATTTGCAAGAATTAGGTTCTGATGAACCCACAAAGAATTCTTTGCACAAACAACTTGATGAGACTTCTTTACAAGGTATTCATCATTCTGTGTAACATCCTTCACTACATTGAGTAACTTATCCTGATTAATAGAATCAAATGCTTTAGATACATCAGATACAACAATGAATATATCAGGCATATTGACTGATCCATTCTTCAAAGCTGACAAGAAAGGGCATAGCTTTCTGTAGACATCGTTATAATCAAATACGGATGACCCTAACTTATCTGGTTCTTTCATCTGCAAACCTCTCAGGACAGCATGCAAATCACGAAGGACACTGTTCACAGACTTGAAGTAGTCATATTTGACATGTTTTTGGTCCAGATATACTTTTCCCAGTGACTGATAAGGCTTGACTTTCAAAGAGGATTCTGTCACGGGTATCCTTGAGGATGCTTTAAGATTCGCTAGCACCCTTACACCATTTTCTTTAGGAAGAAGTCTAACCTTTGAGAAACCAAATGACCTTTTGTTTGCAATATTTCTAACTGAGGCAGCAGTTAATGAATGATAATTCTGATCTTCCAGGTTCTAATAGCCTTGTTCATTACCATCTCCCATATTGATTTTCGGTAATAAAATAAATCTTGTTTCCCATGCTCACTTTCTGTCACATAGAAATTTGCTTGCACCAAGGGCACCACTAAATGTGAAAAAAACCAAAATATCCAGTAGTGCACAATTTTGTGATTCACAGTATGAATGGCAGAGTTTACAGTGAACATTGTAACTTTGTCTGTACTCTGTACTTTTGTTTCATTCAAGTTCCTTAAAGCATGTCTATTTGATAATACAGTGAACATTGATGTTTTCAACTTATGCAAACACTGCCTTAAAGAGTATTTCTCAAATCTTCGTAGACCAACAAACCTGGAAATATTCCTTCTTAAAGTTCTCCAATTAGAATGGGTTCCAAGCAGATCTGGAGGAACTATGCTTCTGCAAATAGCCCATATAAATGATACAACATGCTTTTTTAAGCAATAAGCCTGACTGGGCTCAAACAGAATACAATTGGTTTCCAGATCTTTCTCCGAGATGTTAATATCTAAACTACTGCATTTACAAGCCAGCAACTTGCCATCCTGACAAATCATATCATGCCCCTTCTGGAGTGAATCTGTCAGTGACTTATTGGCCTGAGAGTAAAATTAGACCTAATTACTATTTTCTAATTCAAAACAAAATAAAATTTTTCACTTTTAAATGGCATTGTTGTGGCATTTCTATTAAGGAAAATAAATGAACAAGTGCCATTTGATTATAAGTGAATACTACATCCAAAAGATTTCTCTCATTAAATACTGAAGTTCGAAAAATTATAAGTGATTGATTTTCAAACAAAAATGAACAATCACGATGAAAAAAAAAAAAAACTCAAAAGGGGAAAGAAAAACATCTTTAAAAGAAAACAAATTCAAGAATCTAAAGGGAGGGCGCAATTAAAACTATAACTTTACAGGCCACACTCTTGTGGAAGCCACCATTGCCATGGGATGTGAAAAGGAAAAACGATAGATTGGCTATCATGGTGTTGTCTATGCTACCTGAGCACCTGACTCTGCATTAGGTAAAATAGAATCCTAGTAAACCCTCCAGAATAGAATACCACCAATGCTTTTATCAAAAAAATAATACAAAAGCAATATCAAAAGGTCACCATTATTGTGTCATACATACCAGAATCATCATAAGAATCAAATTGAGCAACCTCCAGAACAAAGTCCAAAGGATTAGATTTGCAGCATAAACTGTATGCAGATGCTTAGGAATAAAAAACTTGTCTCTGTTAAATGTGCTTCTAATCATCTCATAGTGCCAATTTTCTTCTTTGAGGAGCTAAGTGACCGCAAAAGGCTATGTTGTCAAGCAACAAGAGGTCACGTAATCCAATCTCAAGAAACAAGAACACTCAAACAACTAAATACTTTCCCAACTAGATGGTGCTAAATACATGATATCTATGTCTCCATTCTGTTGTCAGATTTCATACCTTCAGATAAGCTATACTAGCTTAGATCTTTATTTACTATTTCAATCCAACTTATTTTTTGTCGAAGTTTTACAATTACCTTATTCCATGCAAATCATTTACCTGTAACTATTTAGTACCTTGCAGCCTGTCCTGTTTGTTGACCATAATTCATAATCTTGTTACTATAGGGAACATATCATAAATATCTCTAAAAAATTTTCTATTTGTTTCTTTCTCTTGTTTGATGTGATGTTTGAGACAACTCATGAATACAAAATATCGTTTTTTTTTAATGGAAAAAGAAGTTGGGAAGAGGCTGTTAATAATAAATTGCCTAAAGAAATGGGTAAAAGAAATTTCCATCCAAGATTTAATAATTGGTCCATTCTCAGCCTTGGTGAAGTCCATCTTTTTCTGATAGAAATGAACAAGAACAAATAAGTTTTAGTTAATGTAATAAAGATACCAATTATTGTTCCCAAGATTTCTCCTGTTTTATTTATTTCAAAAAGATCAGGAACAAATATGTACGGAATAGAAAGATTCCAATCGTCCAAGTAAAGAACTGTTACAAATAATGAAGAAACTAGTAAATTTAAATACGAAGCAATGTAAAATATCCCAAATTTGATATCTGAATATTCAGTTTGATAACCGGCTACTAATTCTTCTTCTGCTTCTGGTAAAAAGGTAATCTCCCACACTTTGCTAGGGAAGAAATTAGAAAAATGATAAACCCTATAGGTTGACACCATAAATTCCATCCCCAAACACCATATTTTGATTGTCCTACAACTATATCAACTATACTTGAACTGTTAGACAATCATAGTCGGCGATAACATCAGTTGTACCATCTCTATTATAGAACCGTACAGGAGATTTCCACCTCATACAGACCAAGAATTACAAATGTTTGGAAAAGCTCTATTGCTATTTCATAGGGCAATCCACATCGATGCAATGAAAAGTGAAGGACCCGGACAATGACAGATCACCCAGAATAATCGACCCATTTGCCAAGTAGAGTCTCACGAAATCTTCCCTCTTTGTCTTCAATAACATCTGAAAACAACTTGTAAACTTTATAATGACCATCCCTCATTGGTTGTCCACAGCTTCCAGTATCAAGAAGCCATAGTAGATAGTGTCACTATTCTTAACTAGACTGCTTGCAGATCTTCATTGCAAATTTCCAAACCATCTTAACCTATTTCTATCATGTATCCTCAACAGGTGCAGCATTTATCATCCAGCAAATTTGGTCATTCAACTTTCTCCATTGTCCATCTTAATATCCTCATTTCTGCTATGCTCATTTTGTTAACTGGACTTCTTAAGTGTCCAAGACACTGAACCATAAAATAGAGATGGTGTTGTAAATGTTTCTAAAAGTAGTGATGTCACAGTTACACGTTGATCGCATAAATCTCTTAGAACATTTCTCACAACATCCATCCTGCCATAATTCTTTGAGATACATCCGTTCCAATCTCTCCCTCCATATATACAATTGAATCTTAGTATTGTAACTGCTCACTCATTGGTCTTTATTGTCCTTTCATAGTATACTACATTTTCCCTTATTTTCATCCTTTATTAACAATAGGGGCTTAGTGTTAGTCGGGATGAAAACTTAAAATGATTTAAGGTTACCAATTTCCCCTATACTAGTTCTCACTAAAGTATTGGCTCATATGTACATGTCTTCAACAATCTCATATACCATTAGTATACATCCCAACCTATAATTGAAATCCGAGAAACCAATAATGTTTTCCAAGGGGTTATATTCATCTTTCCTGGTATCTTATTTAGGAGACTCAAAAAGAATTATGCTTTTTTCTCATTTGACAAAGCTCATTCTTGCTTGGTGTCCACTTCCAAATGGTACTAGATAGATTTGCGTCTATAAAGCTTTGACTTAGTGAGGTCAGCAGGCCTTCTTTGTTTTTTTTGTATTTCAATTTAATCCTCCTACAATTTCAACAATCTGAATCGCATGCTTCCAAAATTATAATGTGCATCAAGCTAAGAAGATCTTAAATGACATATATATCAAGTGAACACTATGGGTCTGCATCTCTTAATAAGCATGAGCAGTAAGCCACACCTAGGTGAAGGATGGGTAATGGGGTGATTTCATGAAATGCCTTTTAAAAAAAAGAGCTTCATACATTTCCCGGCTTGGTGCAAATGTTAGGAAGGATCGTAGGGAAGAATTTTGAAAGAATCTGCCTTAAATCACAAAAAATAAAAATGAAAGGACTAAAGTGGTATCACGATCAAACCCTAAGAAATATGAGTACAGTAAAGTCAAATATTATAAAGAGTAAGAGAGAGAGGGGTAGACAGATATAGAGGTCAATTAGAAACACATTATGGCACATTGTTGAATCCTTAATCCTAGAAGCAATTTCAACTTCCTTCTCACGAATTCCATAGTGCTGATAGGGCTCCTTCTTCACAAGAAGGAAAGAACATCACAGTGTTGCAACCTCTGGAGGTTGATCAATGCCCATGCTTTCTTGGTAAAACCTAAGTCTACCCCTTTAGATGAGCATCCACAAGAAACTTATGGCAGCATCATATGACTAGATCCTTAAAGATCTTTAATTTGTTTCTTCATGATGTTAAAATAAAAAAAATAAATAAAAAATCTTGTCCAACTAGTTTTCCATTGAGTGAAGTTGAAATCCATACCCAAGATGTTTACTATATGGTATATATATTAAAATTCAAAAAAAATAATAAAATAATAAATAACTATAAACGGGGAAAAACTTTGGCAAACAAGATGAATTTCCCCACCACATATCAGGTTACAAGATTTCTAAACCATCCATTACCAAAAACAAGACTGTTTTATGTAGACTCAATAGTAATCAGACAGCCCAGACATAAACAATGCTTGGCTTTTAATGAGGAACCATACAGTCACTATAACTCACAGATAAAAAGTGTGAAGAAAGAATATCCATGTTTTATCCTGTAGCTATAACGTGAACTTCATACAGCAGAAAATAGTTGGTGAAATGGAACGTATAATCTTTTTCCAAGGAATACGAACCTCTAATACAGAACTATATTCTGTTTTTTGATCCAAGGACGGAAGAATGGCACAATGCTTTTCCAATAACCTCAAATGTTGGCAATTGTGAGCCTTGCGTATGAGATTTTTAAGCAACTTAATAATTGAGTGATACCTGGAAAACCAAAAAATATCAATTACAAAAAACCAAAAAAGAAATGCTAGCAGATAACAGCTTAAGGATTTAAATTGTTCTGCAATTTCATCCCCATGAAAACTGAGTCAAACATGATCCACAAGGCTAAATGAGATATGTACTTTTGTGAGTCCTAATGCATATTTTGAATCCATACCCACCCACCCCACAAAAAAAAAAAAAAAAAAAAAAAAAAAAAAAAATCAAAATTATACACTAGCGAAGAAAAAGAAAAAATAAAACAGAAAAGTAAAGGAAAGTGCACTTGTTATGACAGAATGCATTAACAAGGTCAACAAATGTTCATAAGCAATAAAGATTTTATTGAAGCTATAAATCAGCTTACAGGCAAGTATAGTTACTGAAACAACAGTTACTATAGTGTGAACATGGCTGTGACAGAGCATCAAAGTTGGCATGAGATAAGCCAAATATATCCTTAAAGAGATCATTAGCACCAGAAAAATTGGGCTTCAAAGAATTCAATACATCTGGAGCATGTTAAGGTTGCACAATTTATGGGGGACAAAAAAGTACCCTGATCAAAAGAAAGAAAAGAAGAATGCCAGCACACCAAATGAAATCTATAGACAGACTATATTTCCCAGTTATAAACCTTGGAAGCAAATCACTAAAAAACACAAAGAAATACTTCATTGTACATGTCAAATACTCATAACATAAAAACTAGAAGTAAAAGATATATGAAACTTTACGGGTGATGTTTTACATCTATGCAAACAGTGGTGGAACACAGTGAGATTCTTGATGCGCTTAAATTTGCATTACTCTTTGACTACATCAATATACTCACAAGATATATTATCACAATATCTAGTCCCACTGTCACAGTATGCATCCACTAATCATAGGTTACCTATATCTATAAGATATATCATATTATAATATTATCATTAAATAATCTTTCTAATACTAACGAATTTTGTATATTTTTGTAGAATATAACTTCACCTATCTATACAATGCTAACAGCACATATGTTAGCTTCATATGTTTTACTTTTCATAAAGTACTTATCTTCTACATAGACACCTTTTGTTTTAGCTGCTTCCTTGATGAATTTGTAAATAATGATGAATTCCAAATCATCCACACCCCCCCTGGCAGCATGCTTTTTCTTTTCTTCTCAACTCTATGACTAATTATAAGTATATGACTTGCTGCGTCAACAATACACAACAGTTTTCTGGAATTATGATCCTGAGTGATCAAATTTTCAATTGCTTATGAATTCTGTACTTGATAAATACAAATTCATCTCCCTCCATTTCTCCCCTTTATGTATGAACTATCACGAATCTTTCCTTTTCATTTACTCTATAACTAATTACAAGGGAGACTAGCTTCATCAATAATATGCATCATTCAAACACAAATACATTATTAACTAATCAGTTACATTTGTATACTTTTATTTTATATGTTTGATATTTCAATATTTATAATCATTATTCTGGTATAATCATCTATGTCTTTCTAATTTAAATAGAAAATCATGTCTTTAAGTTGATCAATAATTTATTGCACATAAATCTCATTGATTCGATACTTGTAGAAACAGTTACTAATGATCCTACACCCCCCATCCCCAAAGGGAACACACCCACACATAAGCCCATGGAATTTCAGCCCAAAGCAACACAGACATGCATATGAACAGAGGCCAGGAAACAAAATCAACTAATATGAACACAGAGACTGTAATTCTAGAAAAGGATACGTTTTCTTGGGAAGGCTGATAATGAACGTTCCAAACTGTAGAACATGTATTGCCTATCAATCTGAGCTTCCCCGCTTATGCATGGGAGAGTTTGCAGCAACAAACAACAGGGACACTGAAATGGAACCTGCATATGTACCAACATGGGGAAATCTAATCTTATCCAAATCAGGAGAAAGACATTTATAATAAAGAAACTTTTATTTGAAAGGGCATATGGTGGTGGGTAGGGGTAGGGGTAGGGGCATGCTTTTTGAATTGTCAATTCATTCACTATACGAACAAGTCCTTAATCTGGGAATTTCCACCAACCATCTACTTTCCTAGGGAGCACACAATGAGAGTAAAATAATATAAGTTGCTACTTTCAAGATTTTGACCTTGTATAATTTGAAGATGGTATGTTGTACAAGTGATTTAAATATATCCTTCATTCTGGTGATTTTGCATCAACAAATGGATTCCTTACAAGATTGTAAGGAGTGGACATACTGAAAAGTAATTCTTTGCTTTATCCATTATTTAGACAACTTAAACTCCATATAAAACAAAATGTAGACCAAGCCACTGCTTTTCCTTTTTCACTTTGGAGGCAAAAATCTGGTTAGTATTTCCAAGAAAGCAGCTAAAAGTTCGTCCCCCTTTACTAATGGCAAAATTTTCACTTCCGCAAGAGTTGCAATGCAAATTTCTGCAGCGTTGACAAATTATGACAGAGTTAAGACAACCCAAAAGTGCCTCCAGAGAACATAATTTCTTGTTGCAAATAATTTAATTTTTTGTCCTTTCTCAATATCAACATTCCTTATCTGCACTCTCCATTATTCTGGCATAAATTTAACATAACTTGTAGTTGAGTTGAGAAGCATGGACATGAGCAGGAGTATTGAGACCAACAAAACACCAGAAAATATTGAAATTCTATGATACCACATGGTCAGGATTCAACTACAACAGAATTGCATATTTTATATATTTGTTTGCATTTGCACATTTATAGGCTCTATTTATAAATCATAAAAAATATGCCAGAAATGATTATGGACATTAAACCAGTTAATTTTACTGCACTTTGCTCCCTAAATTCTATGTTTGTACGAATTTCTAAGAACACACATGTAGTTCATGAGGCTTATTCCCAATGATAAGCACATCATTGTTTCTAACAAAACTATGCATTTCGAAGAACAGAGATAGTGACTAAAAGTATAAATTTCATTTTTAAATGATGACTTGCTATGCATGTTTTTTTTTTTCAATTTCCAGATATTGAGTGGACAACATCTCTAGCACAGACAAAACACCCTCTAAAAAGTGTCTACATGCTAAGGGTGGAAACCAAGACTTACCACTGCACTAAATCCAGAACAAAGCCTCCCCCATGAATTATCTCTGTCACCAATGTTTTTCTTATGTTGCATGATGAAGTCAGCCTCTTGAATGCACATTTGCCTACGTTTCCTGCGGCGCTGCCAACTAAACTGTCTTTGATGCTTTCTGGGCTTGCCCATAACCTGGTTTGAGTTTTGCAGTTGTTCCTGTTCCTTATTCGCATTAGCAACTCCAGTGCTTAACATGGCTTCTCCATCTACATTCTTCTGATGACTGTTTATCCCACACTGCCTGCTGAATGAAGGTGAACAATTCACGCCAACACAACCACAGAAATAACCAGAGTTTAAGTCAAATTCATCTCCTCTTTTCCTCTTTCTTCCAGACCCTGATGAGTTCAAATGTAATTCTCAGTCTCTCAAAGTTCTGATGGACTTATAACTGAAAAATATTCAGAAAGAATGACTTCAAAATCATTTCAAACAAAATGGTAATAACCAACAAAAAATAAAAAATAAAAAAGTAAAAATAAGGTAAAAAGGTCTTGTGGCTAAAGAAGAGGGAAAATGTATTTCAGCCATAACATTATCAAGGAAATAAGCAAGATTAAAATGAATCAGTTTAAGGAGAATTGGATAACAAATCAGCCCCAACATGTAAACAAACAAAGAGTAGATTCTGCAAGTATAAGTAACTAAAATGAAGTTAATATGAGGACACTAGATAGATTAACAACAGAATGGGTATCTTCCATATCAAATTAAGAGTAAGTAACTAAATAATTAATATGTCTGTAAAAAAGTATTCATCTTTTGTTACAACCCAGCCCACTAATAAATATTGTCCACTTTGGGACAAGACCCTCGTGATTTTAAAACACATCTACCAGGGACTAAGACATACATACTTATAAATTCAGCATCTCTCCCGTATTTTGTCAATGTGCGATTTGCCAAAGAATGTTACATCACTCCCTTTTAGGACTCAATGTCCTCATTGAGATTTGCCCTACCACCATTGAAAATTGCACGCAGAGTGGCTTTGATACCATTTTGTCACAGCCCAACTCACTGATAAATATTGCTCACTTTGGGCTGAGACCCTCACAGTTTTAAAATGCGTCTATCAAAGACTAAGACATGCATACTTATAAATCCAGCATTTCTCCCGTGTTTTGTCGATGTGATATTTGCCTAAAGGTGTTACATCTTTCAAGTTTATTAGATATGTACAAGTGCATATTCCACACCTATTGATCAATATTTTTCGTTAATCTCATCCTTCTTTCATATTTCCACTTATCATTTTTCCTCGAACATAGTACTAAATTTCATTCCTTTAAGTTAGTTGTTTGGTTCATGCAGAAACTGAAACATTATGGAAACATTTCAAAAAAAATTTATAAATATTCAAGCATGACAAAGAAAAAAATGCAAGCATGCACAGAAATATAAATAAATATTTGATAATCACACACAGCGAGAATAATCATTCATTAACTCAAGGAATGAGAACATACGAAGAAGTGAACACTAAACAACATGAAAAAATGATAAAGAATGACTAATAAATCAAATTTGTCAAACAGAGGTTTGTATAATTCTAGAAGCGAATTAGATCTCAGTAATATAAGGTCTGAAATATTTTGGAAGTAATAGAAACAGTAATAATAATATAATCGTACTTAACAATTGGTAAAGAAACACAAAAAAAAGCCTGTTATTTTCATTTTATTTCACAAAATATTAATGATTAAATAAAATATAATTTGTGTGACATCAACTTATTGTCTTGGTGTTTTGGCAAGTTCCGGTTCATTTTTCCATATTTCTAAAAGTTTTTGTGGAATTGCCATAGTTCCAACATTACACTAAAAATCAATTGCTACACACAGGATAATATAAATGTTTTGGTCATTTTGGTGAAAACATTAGGAAATTTTGATACTACTTAAATCAATCATCTATACACAAATAAGAAGATTATAGTAGAATCTAAAACATGAATCCCATTCAATGCATATTATAAAATATTAATCTAAAATATCTTTAGTCCACAGATAAATTCAATGCATAAAAAGTGCATGTGTACTTATCACTACAATTTTGCCATGTACAGAAATGACTAGTTATTGACCTTTAGTATCTCTCTGTTATCACTTATCTCTTACATTATCTTGAATTAGATGTCAAGAGGTCATATTCAACTTACAGTAAAGGGGCTCCTCAAAGTTTGATTTCTGTAATGGCATCTTAAGTGGAAGCAAGAGCTCTAAAAAAGGTTACTGGAGAAAAAATAGATATAAAATCAACAGTCAGAACTTGGCAGGAACCTTATTACTTTGTTAAAGACTTGCCTCATAAGAGAATTTGCAAAAAACAAAATTTACACAGCAATGACACTAAAACTACTGTTCAGGAGTCAGGTTGAGTAGACTAACTAACTAAACCATGTAACATCAACAATCATCTATAGGCCTAGCAATCATGATCAAATTAAATAAAGACCTCCTATTACAGGTATATAATATAAAAGCTAAATCAATGTTCTTTTCTTATTTCCAACATTTTCTCCCCCTGTCAATAATTGTTATTCCCAACAGGTAAAACAATATGCCAAAGCAGAGATTCATAGAATATGTGACTATAATGAATCATCACGCTGAGTTCTATGCGTCCTAAAATGTGTATCATACCATAGCATTCAGGTCAGAGAGTTTATCATACAACTACTGCAACCAGGATCAAGTTTAAAAAACATAGTATCGTTCCAAAACATTACTGCAAATGTAATAAAAATTCAGAATCTGCTATATAAGTATTCACCTATCACAACCAATTTGGAAAAGAAATTTCAAACTGTCCAACAATAGCAACCCGATAAAGCATCTTGTGTCGACCTACAGTGTAGGAACACAAAATAAGATGAAATGCAATGTTTATACCATCTTCTCACTAGTAATTTTTAATATAAAAAAAAAAAAAAAAGAACTGAAGTCAAGACAGGGTTAGAGAACTTGATTAATAGGTTCCTATTATACCATACCAGTGAATGAAGAAATCCCTTGTGTAGAGCCTGTTATATATTTTGATTTAAAGCAAAAATCACTAACAGGAAAGCCTGACACTTGATATTGTCTCTTTTGAGGAAGTGGCAAGAATATTGAGGTATGCTTCAACAAATAGAACATAACTCCATCCCCAACCTGCATTGGATTGACTTAACTGATCATCTATAAGATACAGCCTTCATTACAAAGAATGATACAAAGTTTACACACAGAATGCCTACCCTTCTCAACAGAAGGCCCCAAGCTGAAGCTGTTAACTGTTGTATGGCCGGGCTGGTACGTAGATGCTGGCAAATACATACATAATAGATATAAATAAAGCAGTAATTTCATTAAATATGATCTCTAAAACAACAGAAATATTAATAGTAACAATAAGAAGATTGCTAAAACTGAGACAGGCATTTGGAAAATGTTAATCCATCTTCTAAAGTGCTTTTCCATTTGTGCTATTCAGCAAACGTGCATCATCATTGGCTGCTTCCATAACACAACCTCAAAAACATAACAGCCTAACTCTATTTCTACATTGCCTCTAACAAATATTGGTCCAATTCTCCAAGTAAAAGAATTATCACCAATAAAGCTGCAGTGCTATAGTTCAATCAGGAGTTCAGGTTTTAGTAAACAACAGACATATCCTGTAAAAACTTTCACTGATATTAAAAAAATATCCATTTATCAGCAGAAACATTTTTGGAAGATCCGAATATTATGCAAAAACCAGAGCAACTGGAATAAGCTAGTGAGGTAATGTCAAATGATTCAAAGAAAGAAATTTATAGCATAAAAATCACTTGCCTTATCATAATCTCTGCATAAGACATTGGAAGCCAAGGATTGGTTGCACATCATCATTTCAATAGTCCTTTCAAGAATCTGAAATATAATAAAACCCTAAAGAGTCAGTACAATAGGCTATTAAGACCTAGATCACTATTCTAATAACATTTGGATGATACTCAAATTGCTTTTCTAAGAGCACCAGCTACATTTTTTTTTTCAAGAAACAGGCAGATCGCACTTCATCTTGATTATGGCAACTTGAATGGCAACTCAGCAACCAATAGTGATTCAGTAATTTATATAGTAACGTAAAAGGTGCGTTAGCACCAGCCAGAAACAAAAGAAGATCATTTAATTGCTTGATGATATACACTTGTGAACTATCAGATAGTTACACAGATCTTGATCACCATTCTAATAGCATTTGGTTAACGTTCAAATTGCCTTTAAGAGCACCAAGTACTTTGTTATTTTGCCACATTCAATCAGAGTACATTTAGTTTTTATTATGGAAACTTGAACGAAAACTTGGCACCAGATAGTGACTTGGAGGCTCTTTGGCTTTGTATATTGCTCCAAAGCTAGCATGTGCCTAAGCTGTCGGGGCAATTAAACTACAATCTCAATTTATAGACACAAAATAGGCATATTATATTTACAATTTATATATAACAAAGTATATCACTTCTTCTTCCTTTTTTTTTTTGGGGGGGGGTGGGGTGGTGAAGGGGGTTGGCCATGTCTGTATTAAGCTCCGTCCCTGAGTTCCCTTCAATGGATAGTTCAAATATTCCAGATATCTAGTCACCAAAATTTTCTCAGCTCTTCACCTATGAATTTGGTAGACTTTCTTTTCGCCGACGGTAGAATTATATCACTTTCATCATAGCAAAGTCATCAGCCAATTCTAGTAAATCACGTAAACCATCTTATAATTAAAGCCTTCTCCACAAGATTTTAACCGATTTAATCTTCCTTCAAGGTACCCTCATCCAGACAGCTGTTTTAAAGCACTTCGGAAGAAAACCTAACTGAGCGACTTCACCAATCTTCTGCGGAACTGCACTTGGCATGCACAAAACATCTTGATAACCGTGTTCAGGTTGTTTTGGAATTGAATGCTTAAAATCCCTATCGAGTGAAAGCAATATTATACAACAAGGATTCTGTTTCAGAATTTTCCCGCCAAAATCAAGAACATCTGCAAACTGGTAATTTCTCGACAGGAGTTGCTTCAGTACTTAAAGTGACAAGTTAACAACAATCAGCACCTTTAGATCAAACGAAAAAAAATAAGGGTCTTAATAATTGAATATTGCAATTTTGCATCTACTGTATATTCATACTCATACAGAATGCATAGGAGAAGTTTGGAGAGACCTCGAGTTGGGACCATCGACGGCCTGGGTAGAACGCCAAGAAAGGAGGCGCATTAATATCAATAACAACGAAGCACCGAGTCAAGAGTTTCCGATAGTCAGAGGGATCGTTCGGCCTGATGAGGAAGGTCATGGCGCCATCGCCGCTGCAGCTCAGGCAACGCCGCGCCTTGCAGCGGCAATCCGCCGCAGGCGATGAAGGAATCAAGGAGACGATAGTGTCGGCCAAGGTGCGAGCTCGATTATGGAATAGCCTCCATAGAACCTCAGGTACCCTCCTCCGCCTCTTCGCCATCGCCCGGTGCCTAGGAGGGAGAGGGAGAGAGAAGGCGAGAGCGCCTGGAAACCCAAAAGTTAACGGGACGGAGACTAATTTGAAAAAGTTTAGGAAAATTAATTACCAAGCCCGCAGCTTTGTAAAATTTATTACCCAATGTATAACCCAAAAAAATTTATTACCCAATGGTTAATTTTAAAATTATTAACTTAAAATTTTTAAATAAAAAACATTAATTTAGAAAATAATTTAATTTTTTTTAAAATACTTTTTATAATTTTTTACACTTAATTATAAGTATAAATTTATAAAATTATAAGTATATTCTGTAAAATTATAAATATAATTTTGTAAATGATAAATATATTTTTTATAAAATTACATATGAAATTGTAACTATTTTTTATAAAATTATAAGTATGAATATATAAAATTCGAAGCAAATTTTTGTAAAATTATAAGCATAAATATATAAAATTATAAGTACATTTTTTAAAAATTACCACAATTGCAAACCTCACAAATTGTAAAATTACCCAAATTACAAAAATATGTTATAATTTTATAAATAAACATGACTTACAGATATACTTTTATATAAATATATTTATAATTTTATAAAAATATAATTGTAATCTTAATAAATATGTTAAGCAATAAGCCCGATTTTCTCTCACTGAGATAACTAGCTTTTGTATGAATATATTCAGTGACGGCTGGTAGATGAAAAAAGAGTAGTTAAAAGTAACTATTAGATGGTTTAAAATGATAGATGTTTAGTTAGAAGTTGACAAAGACACTAAGTATTGGCTTGCTGGAGTCACTTATCCTATAAAGTACTAAAAATAGTAATAATTCAAAAAATATTAAAAACGTAAAAGTTGAGAATATTTACAAATTTTATTGAAAAATAACAAAATTAATAAATACATATTTAATAAAATAGTTATAGTAGTTAACTATTATGTTAATGTCTAAATTGTATATTCCTTTTAAAAAAATATACAATAAATTTTATTGTGTTGTAAATCCGATTTTAAATTTGTTAAGGTAAAAATAACAAATATTAATATTTTATTTAAGTTATTAATAATTTTTAATAATTTATATAACTACATTCATTTAAGTTATTAACAATTTTTAAAATATAGATCTTGACATTCTCCTTTTCAATATAACATTGCTATCAATTTGAAAATATAATTTTACTTACTCTTAAATTCTAATTTAATTTTTGATTTAATCAAAATAAATAATCGTACAATAATTAAAATTTTGGGAAATATCTAAGGTTTTTATGTTTTTAATTAGTAAGACACAAGATTGAAATTCAATTAAAATATTACGATATATTTATTTAACAAAAATTTTAATTATTTACAATTATGTCATTCGTTACAAGAATTTGTAATAACCTTATTTTTTGTTAAATTAGTTGAAAATCTATTAATATTGTATGGAAGGACTTAATTGCATGAAACAAAGAGTATCGAGTTTTAATTGAAAATTTTGAAGAGTATCAGTGAAAAAATTAAGAGAAGGAGGGGTTGGAGTAAGAAATCAATAAGTTATGAGCTTAAATTCAAACTGTCGAGGGTTCAATTGAAAGAAAACAAAGATAGAGGACCAAATAGTAAAGGCACGCAAGACCAAGGACTGAATTAGAAATATTAGAGGTCACACGAATAAAGAAAATTGAACATTTGGGAGACTAAATTGTGAAAGAGCCATAACTTTTAGTCGGCTACTGACCAAAAGTTTCAGAAGAAAAAATTCAGTCCAATCAATGTAGTTAGCTGCCTCAAATGGATTGTAAAGCTGCGTGATTCTGGATAAAAGCAAAAGCCTCGAGGAATTTGGCAAAAACTTAATCTGAGTGTTCAAGCAAGAAATTCAACTAATGTTTCGTTCCAGGTTGCAAGAAAAAAATTGCCAATTTCATTAATTTTCAGCTTCAATTTGATGTTGGAAAGTGTTTTTTAGAGGCCAGTTTGTGTTTTTCCAATAGTTAGGCATCCTCAGAAACACAAGTAAGTGAGCACTTTTTATTTTGAAAACAATTAGATTGCTTGGGTAACATTTACAGAAAACCAGCTTAAAAACCCAAGTTTCTAGGTGGATAAGACAGATCCATATGGAATTTGGGTTTGTATATGTGTCACACTCCACCACTAATTGAGTAAGATGTGATAGTTGAATAGCAACCAACACACTATTGAGCTTAGCAGCACAACAACATGTCAGTCACTATAATCCCTGACTTATCTCTCTTAAGTTAATTCATATAATTTGTTTACATATTGTACAGTATACAACTCAACATGTAAATTCATAATTTAATTATAAATTATCCAGAAGACCTGTTTTCATCATTCTAGTAAGCCATTTAACCAATAAAAAAATTATAGTATTATAACTCTTTGTCATACATTGTTTACATTATTTTACAAACTCTTACCTACTCTCATAAGTATAAATAAATATTTACTAGCCCAACCTCCACCAAATGCATGCTATGCTGATATGGTGATGTAAAATTGTTACCATCTTTAACTAAATCATTTTAGTATTTGTGTGGAAAAAATAGTGGTGAGATAGATGTCCTAGTGAATGGCAATCAAACTAATCCTAATAGAAACAGTCAGGATTTAGCCATATAATATTTATACATGCTCTTTCATAAAACTTCAGAACAATTAATATCGTAAATAATAAATATCAGAACAATCAAGTATGTGTAATAATATTAAACCATGATAAAAATAATGCCGTTTAAGATATCAAGTAAACATAGAAAGTTTGAAAAACTCATAATAATTATAATACATAATCATATGCATGGTCCGATCGGATGTGCACAACCGAAAGTGTCTAAGGGCAGTAAAATCATAAAACATAGCCTGAGCCCTTACTAGGACAAAATATAAACATATCGAGCACTACTACATCATGTAACCTGCATTAGGGGTAACCACTTCCTGGCCAAAATAACACAATCTTTGGTTTCGGGTCTCTCCACTGGAGAAATAACCATACATATATCTTGTATTGTAAGTACAACTGACACCTACCCCAGATGGCTGCCCAATATCATAATCTATGTGCCAAAGCACTAAATATCATAAATTCGTAAAATTCATAAAATCACATATTTATACTAAAAATTAGAATATAACTAGACTGTTTTCCTTTTTTTAGTATGGACATATAAGTAAGTTTTAAAACAAGTTTTGATTTATAGAAAACATGATTTTAGAAAATATATCAAGATTAGAAAGATACCACTCACCGTGTAAGAAGAATCTATAACTGCGCTCAAAGAGCCGTTTGATTGGGGTTTAGCCTGACTTTGCATCCCTTTTCTATAAATGGAATATATACACGTGGGACCAAAATGTCCTAATGTGAAATGCAAATGTATGTGACATGTTTTACATTATGAAATTTCAAGTTTCCTCCTTTTTTTCCTCAATCTCTAAACTTGTTTTAGGTCTTATTTCTCTTGTTATCTGTAGATCTTCTTTTTACCTCTTTATTGGCCATCATTTTGCTTATATTCCAACTTTCCTAGATATAAATTTGAGGTCACAAACTCCTTTCCAATATCTCATAGTTAACTAAAATTTCTACTCTCCATATGTGTAAGTTTGGTTTGAATTTATTTTATTTTTCCTCATTTGTTTATCATGTAACATTAGATTTACTTTGGACCCTTCCTTAGTCTATGTTTCTGCTCCATCTTGTGCCCTATTCTTGATTTACAACTATCCTAAAATTGCCTCCCAAAATAGAAGTGTTCATGCCTTATATTTTTTGTACACAAGTTGTAAGTTATTTCAATTGTCTATGTTTTTCAACACATTTTTTTCTAGGCCCTTAACTAGATTTAAGTGAAGTCTATGCTACCCTTCTGATCTTTTTCTTAATTCTTCATTCTAACTAATCTTGTCACATCCTAAGTTGCCTTTTTAACTTTACATTTAAGCCCATCTTAGTGCTCTAAAGTTTCAACAAAATGATGATTGCCCGTGAAAATTTTCCTACATTCCTTCATTCACTTAGTTTGCTAGTTTTGGCTTAGTTTGAGATTAGTTTTGATATTTTCTTAATTTTTCTTCTTAAATTGACTTAACTTTCTTTGAAATCACTTATTACTCATGGATTATGACTCAACTTAATCTCTTAAGTTCTTGTTATCAAGGATCTAGTTGTACAAGTTTTTCATCTCTCTCCAAATCTCACTCTACCTCAAGTTTTAAATTTTGTTTTCAAATCTCTCTTGTCTTAATCTCCCTTTTCTCTATTTCAACATTATTATTCCCTTGTTTTCCCTTTGTTACAGCCACCAAAATAACTTTAAGATTCAGAAAAACTACCATGAACACATAAATTCTCTTAAGTAAGGTAAGATCTAAAGTTATTTTAAATAAATTTAAACAAATATCATGTAATTTCTTATAATGGGAGAAATCCAGCCACCCCCATTCTCTACATCATGCAAACCATCATCAAACAAATATTTTGAACGGATTAAATGCTATAGAATGGAGATGAGAAATTAAATATGCAAAAATATTAAAAGGGTTGAGAAATCTACTAAATTTCCTTACCTTTTATTCCATTTCTTTTCTTTTCTCCTTCTTATCTCTCTCTCTCTCTCTCTCTCTCTCTCTCTCTAAAGCTACGGAAAAAAGGGGTTGTTTTAAGCCCTAGGATGTGTGAGTGGATTTATATAATAGGAGCTCTCAAGGCAAAATGACAAAGGTGCCCCTCACTTAATTTTTCTTAATTATTAATCCTCATAAATTTTTGAATAAATTTTGGATATCTTAGGATGTCACCCAAATATTTCTTTTATACTCTTAAGAGTTCAAGAGGGTTAGAGGTATTTGAAGGGGTTAAAAATCTTAAAAATTTCTTCAAATGCAAAAGTCGCAATTCAACACGTTGAAGTGCTTTGGCACTACGGTGTGCTAATTTCAGTATCTAGCACGCTACGGCTGACTCTAGTGTTACGATGCACTAATTCCAATGTCTAGCGTTATAGCAAACCTAGTGCTAGGGCGTGTATTTTCTAGTGTCAGCGCTTTGTAGTGCACTGCGTCGCGCTACTACAGTACTATTATAGTAGTGCTACAGTTTAGATTTGGGTTATTAAAAATTGGTCTAGCCTGGCTAGTTCAGCACAGCTAAGTTGGGGTTGACCAGTTATGGAGTTAATCCAATCCAGTTGAAAGTAGTCCAGACCGGCTCCTGGTTCTATGAACCGGGCTCTTTCAAATTGAGTCAATCATAAGTGTTTGGATACGCCAGTTCAACTTGATTTTTACTTTTGACTATTTTTAGTTGAAATTTAGAGAAAAGTAATATAAGAAATAATAACAAAAACAAATAAAATTACTGAAAAATAGATGTAAGTAGAACCTATTGAATAATAACTCTAGTAAACAGGCATACTGTTTCTCAAAAAGTGTTGAAAAATAGTAATGGATAAAATGGTGCTGAAGATATAAAAGTTGTAAATACTTACAAATTTTACTAAAAAAATAGTAGAAACTTATAAATGAATGTTTAGTAAAGTTACTGGAGCAATTATTTATTATATTAAAATGTCCAACTTTCTAATTTTTTTAAAAAATGATAAATGATACATACATACATACATACATATAACCGTAGAACAAGTTTATTTGAGTTGTAAATATAATTTTGAAGTTATTAAAAAATAAAAATATTAATAATTTGCTTGTTTTTAAACTTTAATTTAAATTTTAATTTAACATTAAAAACTATGAAATTTTGTATAAATTATTAATAATTTATGTAATTGCTTTTATTTGATTTATATGATTACCTTTGCATAATTTATTAATAATTTTTAAAACCTAATTCTTCAAAATTTCCTTTCAAATATAATTTTACTTATAATCTAAAAATATAATTTTGGTTGTTCTTAATCTCTAATCTAATTTTTAGTTTAATCAAAATTATAAATTGTACAACAATAAAAGGTTTGAAAATTCGATTAGATAAATTGCAACATGAATTAAAAATGCGTAGCGAAATATGACATTTAGGGTTTTTTTAACCAAGAAAAAAATGGAAATTCAATATTATATTTGAGGTATATTTGTTAAATACTTTTAAAAATGTTTATAAACATTCCGTTAATTACAAGAAATAGATTTTTTGATTTATTTTTGTAATTATTTTTAATTAAAATTAAAAAAAGCCTAGAAACAGGTAATTTAAATAAATAAAAATGCTTATGTTTAATTAATGATTGAAAACTATTAAAGAATAACCTGTGCTGTGACACCCCAAAGGAGGGTGAGATCCTTAGACAAATTCCATATCGACAAAACACAGGAGAGATCCTGAGCTTATTAGAGACTAGAGGCTACTACTGAATAACTTGGGCTTAAACATTTTGGGCCAATAATTCAGGCTCAACAATTTGTTAGGGCTAGTAGTCTCGAGTCGTTACAAATGGTATCAAGCCACTCCGCGTGCAACCTTGAACGATGGTGGGGCAAATTTCGGCGAGGACGCTGAGTCCCAAAAAGGGGGGTATATGTGATACCCCAAAGGGGGTGAGTGTGTGTGACACTCTTAGACAAATTCCACATTGACAAAACACGGGAGAGATTCTGGACTTATTAGAGACTAGAGGTTATTATTGAACAACTTAGGCTTAAGCATTTTAGGCCAATGATTCAGACTCAACAAGTTGATAGGGCCAATAATCTCGAGTCGTTACATGTGCAAAATTAAAAGTTTTCTTGTGCTAGTCTCCTACAAAGTGAAAAGTTCATACATCCATAATAAACCAAGAATATAACGCTAATTAAGAAATACAATTTTTACAGTTAAGAAAAAATTTAGTATCATTAAATATTTTTTGCATAAAAATACATATAAATCAAATCTCAATCAAAACTTGTAAAATTTGTAACAAATAAAATTTTGAAAATATTAATATTTTTTAAAAAACTTAAATATTTAAATTAAAAAAATTATAATTACCAAACAGTCCCTCGATGTATGCCTTGTCCCATAAATCCCCTCGTGAATCATGTCTCCACGTTCAGCGGATATCATGAATATGGACAATGGCCATAGCCATAGTGCGTTACCCCACAGGAAAGGCAAGACAATGACCGGCGGAGAGTGACATAAAGCCCACAACATGTGCCGTGCTTGGCGTTAGTACTACCGCGACTAGCTCACCTGGCCACTGAAAACATCTGGCAGGGATCCAGATCCGCACATTTTTCAGCTACCTTTTATCTTTTCGAACCGCCGTTAATTCTGACCCGTGAGGTCCCGGTTTTTAATGTTCATTTTGATTAATATCAGTATTAGGAGAATTATTGATCAATTAAATTAATTCTTAAGATTAAATATAAGTGTTAATATATACTTAAGAATAGAAAACATGTCAAAGCTCTTCCAAACAGTTTTTAGTCTGGTTATTTAATTAATTAAATCAGGCCCAAGTTAAAAAAATAGCTTATTTTTTAACTCTTTATTTTTGTTAAAAAAGAGTAAAAAAATATAATTTAAAAAAATTAATTTTCTAAAATTTGTGCCGTAGCATTTATGGACAAAGAGGAGAGTAATGACATTTCAAATATATTAAAAATATAAGATTAAATTGTTGAGTATTTGTACAAATTAGAACTAATATTTTACTATTAAATGAAAAAGGAATAAGTAAATTTTGAAATGTGAAAAAGGATTTAAAAATTCAAAAACAAAATGAATTATATTTATATATCCAATTTATAAAATTTATACATCTAATACAAACTAAATATTAATTTATCTTACTTTGTAAAGAAAATATTTTCAAAAATCAAAATTATGAACACCTGGAGACAGATAAGTTTAAAGAAATTCTCCACTCACCAAGTACAATTTCCTTTCTTGTTGATTATTCCAAGACTACAGTCCTGACACTTGACGAACCAAGTACATTTTCAACCAATACATACCAAGCTAGTTATAATGAAATCACCCGATATATATTAGTAAATAAATTATTATTTTATAATATAATGTTATTAAATATAAAATTTTCTTACATAATAATCTATTCGTTATTCAGAGACACCTCAACTTTTTCTTTTTACAGTTCTTTGTATTTTTATTATCTAATTTAACATAAAATATTGAAAACAAATAAGAAATCTCAAAAGTTAGATTTTGATGATCTAATTATTGTAATTATTTAAAACTTTGTTATCGTTTGCTTGATTCCCTTTTAATATTTAAATGGATGCAAACGATCAAAAAAAAATTATATTTGCATATTTTTTGGACAACCAAATAAAAAATATTTAATAAATAAATAATTGTCATAAAAATTTAAAATTTATTTATAAATAAAATCAAATATTTATATAAATTGAGACTTGAATAAAAACTTAACAGATTTTTATTTATTGGCTTATTCAAGACTTCTTAAGGTTGGTTATTTTGGTTTGAAAACCTAATAAGTTAAGTCAAATTTCACTAATTCAATGAACAAATCGGGTTAAACCTAATTTATGGCTCTTGGCATAGCCTGGCATTGCAGTTCATGTGTTTTTATATATAAAAAAATTAAGCTCATTTAATAAAAATATATTAAAAAGTAAGTTCAAAAATTAAATTTAATATATTAATTATGTAAAGTAATAAAAATAAAATTTAAATTTTAAAATATTTAATTTATTTTTTAGTTTTGTATATATATATATATATAAATGTCTAAATAAACCACCCAAGGACTATTAGGCGGTGTTTGCATCTGCTCGTAGAAAGTGCTTATACACTTCCCAAAGCACAAAAACATTTATAAAGTGTGTTAGGGTGCTTGCTTTTAGCTTTCACTTACTCAAATTAAGTAAAAAAAGTAGAAGTTTTGAAATTGGAGGTAGGATGCTTTTGGTTTCAATGGTAAATTTGTAATTAAATAGAAGTTGTTATATAATTATTTTTACATTTTTACCCTCACATATTTTTCTTAATTTCCAATTTACCCTTTCCAATTACCTCCTCACCCTCCTCTAGATTCCCTTTCTAGTAGGGGTGTTCATGATTTTTAAAATCGTACCGAACCGAACTATACTATACCAAACCGTACTGAAAATAAGGTTTTTTTTTTAAAAAAAAATTATAGGTTTTGGTATTAGGTAATACCGTACCGAATATTTTGATATAGTTTTAGTTTTATAAATTCAAAACTGACAAAAAACGTACCAATCGAATATTATGTGTAATAATTTATTAAATTATTTATATCATATACAAAATAATTAAATTTCAAAGTATTAACTATAATTCAATAGTAAATTAAAGAAATTAAAAAGTTAAGAACTTATATGAAGAAGAAATATAAATATTATGGATTAAAGCGTAAAAAATATTCTCATATATATCTTATACTTTTAGAACTAATTTATTAATTTATACATCTATTAAAAAATGAGATCATTGTTTTTGTTTTTTCTTTTCTTATCAAATTTATGTTATAATATAGTGAATCATTTACCAATTTATCATCTAATTTAAATTTCATAAATTACCTAACACATAATAAGCTTTAATTTCAAAAAAAGAATTTCTTAAATGCACTTTTTCATTATAAATAAATAAAAAGTTTCACTTAATATATCTAAAAAATAGTTCTAGAAAAAAAATAAATGAAAATTTACGTGTAAAGAAATTTGAATTAAGTATTGGACTTTAACCTTAAGTTAAAAAAAATTACCATTACCAAATAAATACAAATAATTGAGAATTAAATTTTAATTTTTAAAATAGAAATTGTTGAATTTTATATTTTAATTATCAATAAAAATTAAGTGTAAAATAATGAATATATATTTAAAGAAAAATAAAACTAAAGTTTAAATTATACCATACTAATATATTATGCATAATAATTTATTGAATTATTTATATTATATATAAAACTATTAAATTTCTAAGCAATTGGATCATAAGTTATTAATTAAAATATTTATATTATATGTAAGTTAGTTAAATTATCTAATAATGGTAGGTTTTTAATTAAATTGATTAAAAGTTTCGTATTAAATTAGATTAAACAAAATTAACTTTTTCATTGTTTTCATATAATTTTTAATTTGTTTCTAATATATTACGAGATCGAGAATATAAAGTTATAAATGGTTATTAATAAAAAATTTTAAAATTAAATCATTTAATATAAGAAATTATTAACAGTATATAATCTTGAAATAGTTTTATTTTTTTATATTGGTTATATACTAAAAGAATATTTTTTGGAGTGATATTATAAAATTTTTATTAGTTTACTTAAATGTTTTAATATAATTAAAAAAAAAACCATAAAAACCATACTGAATCGTACCGAAATCAAATAAAACCAAAGTAATGGTAGTGGTATCAAAAAGTATAGTTTTGGTTTAATATTAAAAAAATTGAAATAATTAGTACGGTATAATTTTATGAAAAAATCGAAAAAATTTGAACCGTAAACATCCTTGCTCTCCGGCTTCGCCCAAACCCTCATCTGGAACCGCTGTGCACATCTTTCTCAATCTCTCTCTCTATCACGCGCATAGGGAGATGGAGAAGGGGGATGCTATTGCGCATAGCGATGGGGAGCTTTGTCGTCGCTACACGCAGTAACAAGAAGGGGCCCCATTGCTACTGCGAGCAATGACAAGGAGAGGGTTGCCGCTGGGCACAGCGACAAGGAGGGGCCCCATCGCTGCTATGAGTAATGATAGAGAGGGGAGTCATCGTTGTGCGCAGTGACGAGGAGCTCTGTCGCCATTGCACGTGGTGACAAGGAGGGGATCGCCGCTGCGTGTGACAAGGAGAAGGGGTCACTACTGCGCACGGCGACAAAGAGTTTTGTTGCCGCATGCAACGGCTAGCGATCAGGAGAGCGGCGGGAAGTGAGAGAGAGAGATAAGAGGGGAAAAAAAAAAGAAAAATAGTAAACGATGGTAAAAAATAAAATAAAAATTATATATGAAATAAAATAATCTTTTATTCTAAAAATTTTTCTACAATTACTTCACAAAATTATCTTTTAAACACTATTTTACTAGTTTCAAAAAATTTTTTAAATATATTTTACAAACACTTCTACTTTTAATTAAAATCTAATTTTATTTACTTACATTTTAACCACTTATTTCTAATTTTTTCAAATCCATTTACAAACACCCCCGACACGAGCATCAATGGAATGGGATCGTGTTGGGCCAAATTCTACCCCAAAAGTACCTATATAACTTGCAGACAAACCGACTTTTGCAGTTACGGGGTGACAACTGGTCTACGCGTGGCCCGGCGCCTGCAAATCAAGGCTCACGGCACCGTCCAGGTGACGGCCACTCCGGTTTACCAATGACGGCCACTCCGGTTTTCCAATCCGAGACTAGATAAATTTTTTTTGTTAAGAAAAGTATAAAAATAAAAATAATTTATTTTAAACTTATTAAAAAGTATTTAAAAAAATAATTATTTTTTTTAACCTACTTTTACTGTTCTGTGTAATTAAATAATAAAAGTCACTCATTCTCTTTATAATCATTTTTAAACTTACTTTTTACCAAACATAGTAAATTTTGTTTATCGTGGTTACAAAAGATGTTGTGATATTTTTTTTAGCTACAAAGATTTTTTTTTTTAGCCCTTGTTACTTTGCTGTCCCACATCGGAATTTTAGGGAGCATTGTGTGCGTATAACTTTTTATAGTGTTGAGACTTTAGAGCCTCAGAATTATGGTTGATCCATTATTGACAAAGAAATATTAATTTTTTAAAATTTTTTATTTTTCACCTTTTATATTGTGTGTTTAGTATAAAATAAAAAAAATTAAAAAAATAAACTTTTGATATTAATTTCACTGATATTTTTAAATATATTTTATTTTTAAAAAAATTTTAAATTTTTATTGTAGTATTTAAATTGAACATCACAGAGGTGGGAGGGAAAATAGTTAAAAGTATCTAATTTTTTTATTTTTCTAAATCTGCGAATAAATTTTTTTTTGAATTATAAAAAATAAAAATCTTAAAATAAACTGAACATTTAAGATTTATAAATTATTTGATTTAATTTTAAAAAAATCAGAAGCAAACAGTCTTGCGTTGAATCTTGCGAAACTTTATCTTAAAGATGTCGGATGTTATGGTTTGCCCTTTATAAAAGTAGGAGAATTTTCTCACTGGGCGGTGAGTAAAAGGTTTAATACAGCCGCTATGGAAACAGTAGCTTTTTAAAAAAATAAAAAATAAAAAAAGGAGTAGAAAGGAGATTAACTTGTCATTGGACGGTGAACTTGTAATAAATCAATTATTTTTACTAAGTAAAATGTAGTAGTAGTAAAATGTGGGTACGAAGAGTGGAAGATTTATTTTATTATTTTAGTGATAAATATTTCTTTAAACAAGTTATTTAAATCCCATTCTATGTTACCCAATGCCAACTTGTAGGGAAAGGGGCAAAAGAGTAAAGAAATATGAAGTTTTGACTGGTGGATATAGTATATTTCTTAACAATAAATTAGGTTAGTAGATCTTATAAATTAAAAACTAAATACTATAATAAGCCAAAATAAAAGTAAAAAAAGGGTAAAGCATAGAAAATCCCTCTTTTAAATTTCACATAAGATGTTTAGAAAGTTCTGTCACGTTGATTATGCATAAAGCCTAAAGATGATTTGAAGCTAACTCACCTAAAGAGGGGGGGGGGGGGGAGGGATAAAGCTGGATAGGATAAAATTATTCTGTCTTATCCTCCTTATCATGCACTCACTCCCTTGAAACAGAATGGTAGGATAGCATTCGGGCAGCACCCTTTATTAGTCCATAGATGATAATTTTATCTTGAAGTTGGGTGAGAGATAAAACTTCTTCCACCTCAACAGTAAATTTTTTTGGACAATCTTACCCCTTCCCTCTCCTCTCCTCTGCAAAACCACTGTTGGCCTCTCCTCATCACCATCGCCCTTCTTCTGCCATTGCCTTTCTCGTCGTTGCCAGATCTCTAGGATCTCCATGCCGGCATCGGATTTCCAGCCTCCTGCTCACATTGGCCACCCACCGACGTTGGAGCCTCAGTCGCCGGAGAGGAGAGAAAAGGTGAAGGCTGTGAGACTAGGGGTAATTTGGTAATTTCATTTATTATCCAGATTATTATTAAATTCAACCGATTATATGATAAAAAACATATTATTGTAGGGGTAGAATAAAATTTATCTTACTTACCCTATCAACTTTTATTTTTACAAGGCATCTGAATGCCCCCAAGGAAAGTAATCCCTTTTAAGCACCTATAAGGGAGAATGTGAGCTTATATTTTAACTAGATGATTTCTTTTTTGTTTTTTTTTTTAATACAACGAGTGTAAAGCATGAATGAAATGAGAAATACAGTAATTAGGGTTCTAACTACTAATAATCATTAAGATTTCTAATTTTATAGATAAGAGAAAGTGCCATTAAATTAATATATCATCGACTTAATTGAATAAATTTTTGGCTCACGGCCACTCTAGTTTTTCAATTTGAGATTAGATAAATCTTTTATAAAGAAAACGTAAAAATAAAATAATTTATTTTAAACATATTAAAAAGTATTTAAAAATTAAATAATTACTTAACCTTCTTTAGCGTGTAGTGCAATTAAATAATAAAATTCACTCATTCCTTTAGGATCATTCTCTAACATACTTTTTGACCAAACACGCTAGTAAGTTTTGTTTATCGTGATTACAAAAGATGTTGCGATATCTGGTTAGCTACAAAGATTAATCTTTTAATATTTTTTATTTTTCACCGTTTATATTGTGTATTAGTAAGGAAAAATATAAAAAGGTTTAAAAAATAAATTTTGATATTTAATTTACACTGATATTTTAAGGATATTTTATATTTTTATTAATTTTTTTTTCTTTTAGTATTTAAATTGAACACATCACAACGAGAGAAAATAGTTAAAAGTACCTAATTTTTTGTTTTTAAATCTGTGAATAAATTTTTTGAATTATAAAAAATAAAAAATTTTGAAACAAACTAAATATTAAGAACTATAAATTTTTAATTTAAAGTTAAAGTACCTAATTTTTTTTTTTTCTAAATCTGTGAATAGAAAATTTTTTGAATTATGAAAAATTAAAATTTTTAAACAAACTAAACATTTAAGAATTTAATATTTAAAAATTTAATTTAAAAATTTTTTTGAAGCTAACAGTCTTGCGTTGAACCTTGCGAAACTTTATCTTCGTGAGGTCGTAAGTTATGGTCTGCCTTCAAAAAGTTGAGGATTTTTCTTATTAGGCGGTGAGTAAAAGTTGAATACAGCCGCCATGGATACAGTAGCTTTTTTAAATAAAAAAATAAGAGAGAAGAAGACGAAGGGGAGAAAGAGGAGGAAGAAAAGTTTGAGTTGTCATTAAACGGTGAATATTTAATAAATCAATTATTTTTACTAATTAGTAATGAAATGTGGGTATGAAAATTGGAAGATTTATTTCATTATTTCAGTGATAAATATTTTTTTAAACAAGTTGTGTTTAATCCCGTTCTTTGTTACCCATTACCAACATGTAGAGAGAGAGGCGAAAGAGTAAAGGAATATGAAATTTAACCGGTGGAAATAATATTTCTTAATAATAAATTAGGTTAGTAGATCTTACAATCAAAAAAATTATACTAATTATATACTAAATAAATCAAAATAAAAGTTGTGAAAAGGTAAAGCATAGCATCTCTCTTTTAAATTTCACATAAGATGCTTTAGAAAGTTCCATCATGTTGATTACACACAAAACATAAAAGATGACTCGAAGCTAATCCACCTATGGAAACTAATCCCTTTTAAGCACTTATAAGGAAGAATGGGAGCTTATATTTTAATTAGATGATTTCTTTCTTTTTTTTTTCTTTTTTTTTTTACACAAGGAGTATAAAATACTGGAGAAATGAGAAATGCAATAATTGGAGTTCGAACTATTAATTATCAAGATTTGGAGTTAAATATAAGAGGAAGTGTCATTAAATAAACATGCCATCCGTTTCATTGGATAAATTTTTTTTTAGAAATTTGCTTGTAACAATAAAAAAAAATTGCTTTACAATTTTACTAAATTATGCTCGCGTCTTTGGACATACTTGCATATTTATAAAATCATGCTTGCTATTATTAGTATTGTGCTTGAATTCTTCCAAGTGTAGATTATATTTGATACATTAAATGTTAAGATATAATTGATTTCAATCTCAACAATTTATTGATTAATTTAGGGAAATAATTAATTATTCTACATTTACCACGTTTCAAAGATTCTCAAAGACGTTACCTTGGTTTAAGGAAGGCATTGAAATTAATAACAACCAACATCATAGCCATCAAGCAAATGAAGATAACTCCATTTTCCTATTTTTTAATTTTTGACCAATATAAACTGAGTAAATACATTAATATTTACAAAATGATGCTTGTAAGTTTATAGTATTGTGCTTATAATTTTACAAAATATTACTTGTAATTAAGTAGAAAATGCTTATAACTGAAAGTATACTTGAAATTGTACTAACATCTATAATAATGTATTTAATATATAACATAACAACTACTTCACATTGAGACAATAGTATAACAAGTATAAGAGTAAATATATATATATATATATATTAAGAAAGAAACACATTAATATTCACATAATAGTGGTTGTAATTAAATGGAACTATGCTTATAATTTTATAAAATGATACTTATAACTAAATATAAATATGCTTGTAACCACACTTGTTACTTGAAACTATACTAGTTTGTACAGAACATACAATAGATAGTTCAATAACAAGGTGACAACATGAAACCTAGGAATGTTGAATTATTACTCATCGAGTGAGAGGGGGGGAGAGTTAGTATGAAACGAAGAAGAGTGAGAGAGATCAGACTCAATAATATATATATATATGTGTGTGTGTGTGTGTGTGTGTGTGTGTGTGAGTGAGAGAGAGAGTTGGAAGTTTGCATGGGAGGGGCAGGTAGGGTGCACAAGTGGGGTAGTGGTGGCAAGGGTTAAAGCTAGGAGGTGAGTTGCAAGTTTGCAAGTGGTCGGGGTTATAAAAAGGTTTTGTAAGCAGGTAGGATGCACAAGTGGGTGGTGGTGGCAAGGGTTAGCACTAAGGGGTGAGTTACAAGTTTGCAAATGGTCAAGGTTATAAGAGGATTGTGAGCACGGTAGGAGTGGTAATACCCCAAAACTTGGGTTTATTTAAGAATTTAGAAACCAAAAGGGGCTTAAATGGAATGAATCATAAATAGTCAAAGACTAATTCACGTGTAATCAAGATCTAAATGACTAAATTGGAAATTCTCAAAATCTGGATTTGATCATCATCCCTATTTCCATATTTGAAACCTAAATGTAATCCTATTAAATCCTTTACATTATATGATTTGATATCAAACTAAGCACACAATAACTTGGATTTAATCACCATCATTGTTTTCTTATTTGAAACCCTAATTGCAATTCTATTAAATCTTTTACATTTACGTAATTTGATTTTAAATTAAGTAAACAATTCATGTCAATATAAGCCATTAGAACGAGATTTCTCGTTTAATTTCATCTAATAATCTACTTTTGGGGAGAAAATTGTCAAGATATAGTTGCCAATTTCTATCGCTTTCTCCATCATTGATGCAAGCATCATTGTCATTTTAGTTTTGATTTTATTCAATTGATGAAGGCGAAGTTGTAACACCGGTGAGAGAAAAAAAAGGAGGTGAAAGGACGTGTAGGCGTCCAGAGGCTTCCTCCCCCTTTTCTCCACTTTCTTTTCTACTTTCTTTTTCATTTTCTTTTCCTCTCTCTCTCT